>JARJCX010000060.1:600000-891122 GCA_029282285.1 Mycena rebaudengoi
TCGTTATTGTCTGCAGCATGAAGATAGGGGAGTGCATGGACCTCCTGCCCAAGTGTCCCGCGCTTGTCGAGCTCACATTCACCACGTATGCCGCGGATGATAGTTCCGCGCGTACTCACCCACATATCACACTGAGGTCATTGGAATCCGCGAACTTGGGACCATACTCCCTCCTGCAGCTTTTGACGCTTCCTCGCCTTCGATCGCTCCAGCTGACGAAGGAGCTCGACCATCGCTCTGCTGATGTGTTGACATCCTTTATCCGGCGTTCATCTTGCACCCTCCAGCAGCTGAGCCTGGTGCTTAACAATACAGCGACACAACTATACCCCGCGTTGTTGCTTGCTGTTCCGCACTCTGTAGCCCGTCTGGACCTGGGCGTGGGCCATGGCAGCGAAGCTGCCGAAGTCCTCGCTCTCCTAAGCGCCCCGAATTTTCTGCCGGGGCTGAAAACGCTCTGTTTCGGCGCTGGTCGAGGCGACTCCGCCACTTTACCAGCGCTTGCCGACATGCTCCGCACGCGACGGAGTGCACATCCCGAAAGCTCCTCCTTGGAATCATTCGAAGCGAAGCTGCAGATCCCCTACTGGAAGCTTTCCCCCGCACTGTTGGCAGCTCTGCAGGTCCTCGCAAAGGATGGCTTAAGCATTTGGATCAAAGTACTTTCCACGGCGAACTCCGCAACCACTGTTATTGAATCGGGGGAAAATGGTGCGCCCGTTATGATCGACCCTTTTCCCGCATTAAACAAATTTTAGGTCTTTCATGCCGATAAAATGTTAAAAAGGAACTTCCTTTTTCGCCAGTATACGTCTCTGGTTTCGTTCTTAATGTCTCCACGGTTGTCTTGATTATTTAAATGTCCTGGTTGACGACACCTTTACTCCATGGGCACCTTTTTTACATTCCGAGTCGGGTTCCTATTTATATCTCTCTCACTTTGGCTGCGTCAGCCGAGCCTAAACTCGATATCGCTGCATAATAGGAGATGAAATACGCATGAGACAACCTCAACCAGGAATAGGGTGTTTCACGATTGGCTTTTTGACCCCAACTTATGCCCCAACTCCGACCTCAACTTGACCTTAACTTGGCCCAAGTTGAAGGACGAGTTGGGGTCTCAATCGTGAAACACCTGAGCAGTTTATTTTGCTCCAACTCCGAAGTTGAGGTCAAGTTGACGGCTTCGCGTATCATAAAAGATGTGATTACCACGTAAGAGCCGAAGTTGGAGCATCAAGTTGAGGCCAAGTTGAGGCACAAGTTGGGGCAAAGTTGGATGTCAAGTCGTGGTCCTATGCACGACTTGACATCCAACTCGGACCCCAACTTGATTTCCTGCCCCAACTTGATGTCAAGTCGGAGTCAGAGTTGAGGCATGAGTTGAGGCTCGAAAAGCCAATCGTGAAACGCCCTAATATACAACCAGATGTACATTGGACGTACAAGATACAGGAGGAACCGGAAGTAGCTGATTCGTGATTGTCAGGAAATTTTGCTATAAACCAAAAAAAAAGCTGCTAGGTGCTTGTGTGCCATCTCGAAAGTTCCAGAGACCGCCGATGCACACAATTACAGAAAAGGAAATCGGAATGAGATGAGTCCCCCGGCTCGCGAAGGAACTTGCCGTAACAGAAAGACTGAAAAGAGGAATACGTATACATATACATACCAGGACTGTGGTTGGAATATTAACAACCTGAAGCGCTTTCAAGCCGGACCACCCGGTACATCTCCAAGCATGTGCAAACCCCCGCCCACGCAGCAACCACGATGTCCAGCTTCCCCCAGCTCATTGACGCTGTCGTTGGCAAAATTGGCGATCTTGCTAGCCTTAGGTCCTGATCTCTGGTCTCCAGAGCATTTGTTAAAATCAGCATGTCTTCGGGTGGATTCGAACCACCGATTCTCCCATGTAGTCGATTGGAATAGGTATTTAATTGGGGGAAGCGAGTTGCCAGATACTCCGTGAAGACCTGTTGGCCTACTTTGCCTATCAGGTACGTGGGTGCTGAAATATGTATAATTCACTAGGGCAGGGAAAGATGTGCCATACAAGCGGCTGTCCAGTCTCAAGTTTATGAGTATCTTGAAGAAAGGTAAGGAAGAAGAAAGAGTCGAGAGGAAGTTCAAGCGAAGCTCGGTGCTTGCTCAATTCAACGAAGCGGCGACAAGGGCAACAAAAACACGAGGATAAGGTGACTCAACGGCAATGACGAGGGCCAAGAGAAAGGATGAGAGACGAAGAAGGGAGCGAGAGGCGATGCGGGAATACGACTCTCTTCCTCTTGGTACGTACAGTACAATTTATATACTGAGATATGTAAGAAAATGGGGAAATTGAAACAAATAACTAAGCAAGGAGCTAAATGAGTAATATAAAATGCAAAGCGGAGCGCTGGGGCGCGGGGATGCAGCTAGACGTGGGAATACGAGTAAAATGACAACAGGAATGCATGGGAGCAAAGGAAATGGGGAATATATCCAAAACGGGTAGTGAGGACGTAGTAGTGTGATCGGAATTGAACGGATTACGTGCCCAGGGGTGAGTGGTGCTCATTCAATTTGTTGGCTTGGCACGCACAAGTATCCGATTTGAGCTTGGGCGCATTCTGATCACCGGTCTGCTGAAGCAACATTATAATACCAAACACAGTATGCTATCTCGAATGTATAAATATGAAGTACACTGTTGGGTTTCGTATTTCGAATTATTTGGGCTGCATCAGAAACAACTTGTGGGGGAATGGTAGTTACTTGAATATGCCTTCACAATTCAGACCGCACTTAATCACAGGGGATGTGTGTGAAATAAATAAATAAATAGGCTGCATACTGGACAATAGGCTATGATCTGGACAATGGCACGCTGTGCACACCAAGAACAGGCGGGTATGTATTTGTCCAAATATTGATGGAGCAGTGTAAAAGTTGAAGAGAAAGAACAACACAATTGAAACACAAACCCTGACATCCTGACTGCAATCTAAGTGAAGACTTCTTTCCTCCCCTTGTCTCCGACATCACTTCCTTGAGCCAATTCATCCTCTTCTGCCTCTTCCTCCTCCTCCAGTGCACTAACAGGTACATGCAATTGTTCCTCATACTCGGCCAAAACAACAGAGTCAACCTCTGCTAGCTTTGCGTCAATGTGGGTTATATCCTTCATCTGGGAAGATTGTTCAAACAGATGCCTGGCCTTTTTCCACAATTTGACTGCCTCCATGACCTCTCCACAATTATTCAATATATTACCAATTCGAACCATGCAATCTCCCCTCCAGCGATGGACATCCATGAACGTGAATCCCTTGAGAGCAACCATGTATAGGCTGAGCGCAGTTTTATCATCACCTTCGGCAGAAAAAATCTGGCCGAAGCAGCGGAATGCTTGCATTGTCTGGCGCTTGTTGTTGCACTTCAATGCCAGTCCAAGGAAGATCCCAGCCCATTGCAGTGAGGTTTGAATGTCATTCATCCCAGTGGAAAGATCTCCAAGCCTTTCAACACATAAGAGTGCCAGCTCTGTGATATCCAGAGATGATGCAAAGCATTTTTCAAAAATTATGTTTGCAGTCCCAAGAATCCCATCCCGAAGACACAGTTCAGCAGCTACATGATCAAAGAAAAGATGCATCCGTCTGCCAAAATCCCCATACAATGCCTTAAAATGAGACTGAGCCATGTCTAGATTTTGGCGAATGTTTTTTGATTCTGCACCAGTAGCAATATCAATAAAAGCAATGTTCAAGTTTGCTGTGATAGCATTGTATGAAGTTGGCTGGCAGCTGGATGCAATGGCTACTTGAAGTTTGCGAGATTGCAAATACTCAGATTTCACAAGGTGTATCTCGGCCTGGTGGCCTAGGATGTAAAGCCACAATGCACTTTGTTGTGAACTGAGGGTAGCCAGGATGTGGCTGGTTTTTTGCAGAAGACATTGAGCTTGCAAATAGTTTGCCAATTGTAAGTGACATCCTCCTTGAAGCCATAGAGACCATGCTTGTAAATAGACATGCCCCATGTGCTCAGCATATCTATATGCCTCTTTGGCATGTGTAAGCGCACTCAAAAGCTCTCCGGTGCTTGTAAGGACATTGCATATGCTGGTCAAAGTATGGATGGCAACAATGGTGGGGTATCCCACACTTTCTGTTAGAGAATAGGCTGTTTGATAATGTTTAAGGGCTCCCGTCAAATCTGATTTTGCCCTCCAAAAGTAGATCCCCAGAGCACGGTACCATCTGGCTGGTAAGAAGTTAGTGAGGTGAACATAATGACAGTGATTGTGTATTACCTTGTTCCAGTGGGCCTTTTGCTTTGAAATGTTGAGTGCCTAGGGTGATGTTGCTCTTGAAATCCAGGTCAGGTAAATAACCCGAACTTTCCAATAACTGGATAAGATATTCCCCAAAAATTGGATGGTCTTCCCAATGGGGCATCTGCTCTGAAAGCTTGCGCAGAAGGGGCGAATATGCCTCGTCTACCCGACGATAGAAAATATTGAGAAACAGAATGCTCTCAAAATTCTGGACAATATCAAACCCTTTTGACTCAAGTCCATCATGGAGAACGGTGCTAAAGTTGCCTAAATTTCGTGAAATTTGAGGTTGTGTATCTGCTACATTGAGATGCCTGAATTGGTTCCAAAGATCAAGAATCTGATGGAAGTGTTCCCGTAGCTTTAGCTTCAAGGCATCTGTGGGAGGATGAACGCTAAGGATATGTTCTCGAATTGGAACCAGGACTTTGAGATGTTGATCCTGGCTGACAAAGGCAAGGGCCGTTCGAATCAGAGTGGTTTTGCAGGCCAGGATGTCGTGGATAGGCAGTTTGGCCTGGACCAAATCAGCATCTGAAAGCCCATCTGGTAATATTGACAGAATGCTGAGCAACTCCTGGGCACCTGGGGTCATACGGGAGCTTGTGTATGACAACATGATGGATATATCCAGACTTGATCTTTGGTCATATCCTTCTGAAAGCATGCGAGTACTCTCCAATTTCCAACGAGAAAGTGCCTGGGCACAGCCTTCAGAACCAGCAACACTCGCAATGAGGCTGACTGCCAGTGGAAGGTTCCCTGTCAGTTCAAGGAGTTCTTTGATGCTGTCATTGTCATGGCCATCATTAGCAACCTCGATGAAGGTCTGCCAAGCAGCCACATTGGAGAGTGGTTCAAGAGGGGCCAGGAAGGGGCGGGTCCATTTGACTTTACTGGGTCGCTCTGCACCTCTCAGGGTGATCTACAGCATGCTAAGGCTATTGTTTGATCAGCTTATAAATGTGACTCACCATGAGACCCAAGTGGGGGACATCAGTCAGGAGAGATAGGAACTCTTCGACTTCAGAGCGAGATGAAAGGGTTTCCCAAGTGGTCTCCAGATTGTCAAGGACCAGAAGAGAAGGAGGAGCATGGGCAAAGTAATGTGCAATCTTCTTTGCCATGTTTGAGCCCTTCTCCAATCCAATATGATCTGCAATTGCTGTTGCCAGTTCAGCGCAAGTGGGGCTTGAGTGGCATGGAACAAAGTATCGCTGTGAATACTTGGCTTCCACCTGTGGATGATGGAGGGCTGCTGTGGCAAAGCTGGTCTTTCCCATGCCCCCTGCCCCAAGGATAGCAATGTGTGCTGAATCCTGTACTAGAATATTCACTGCATCCTGGAGCTCTGCTTCGCGGCCATGGAAGATTTGTGGGCAGGGTGGAAGTAGACTCAAGGAGCCTGAGCTGTTCCAGAATTTTAGCAAGATTGATTGTGTTTTCAGGCTTGGCTCACCTATTGCCTAAGCTTGCCAGAGTTTCGCTCACCTAACAACCCTGAGCTAAAAATGTTAACCGCCATCATTTGATACTCACTGAGGAGCCATCAGAACCGCTGATGTCAGAGTGTTTCTCAAAAAGGGCAACAAGCTGTTCATGTTGCTCTTTTGCATATTTTTTCATTTTCCCCATCTGAGACAAGGTTGAACCTGTAAGTTGAGCCTGCAATGATTTGAACAAGCATTGAAACATATTTGACCCGATATACCTTGAACAAATCAACCATCCTGCTGAGCTCCTGCTTGCATTTTTCCAGTCTTTCTGCAGCATCAGGCTGCATGAAAAATCCCTTAATTTTCCTCAGAGTGCCCTTTTGTTGCCCATTCAGAACTGTGAACAACTTTTGAAGTGCGCTTGTGCGAAATATTAGATAATACAACTTCTGTCTCAACTCCATTCTACTCACTCTGTGAATTTTGCAATGTCATATAAGAGTGCTGTTGGAAGGACACCCTTTATTTCCGAAGTTGAATGGAGCTGGACAATGATACACAGGATTTCATGTATCTGCTCCATCATCTCAGCATATTCTTCCTTGTTCAATCTAATCGTCTTTTTTTTTCTTTTACTCAATATGGTGCCAATGACCAGAAGAATTGGCTTACCTCAATACACTTCGAAATTGACAAGCACAATGTGGCAATTGTGCCAAGAAAAGGTGCTTTGGTTGTTTTTGCAATATTCTGGACAGTAGTTGCAGCCAGGATAGTATATTGGACAAGATTCTTCAAATTTGCTGTAGTAGGCATGGTGGGGATTGTCAACAGGTGGGGTGCCACTTGTTAGAGCTTATATATATATTGACGTATTCCTCTTACAGATATAATTCTACGTCCATTTCCGGCATCATATGTGCAGGCATAAGGATCTGTTGATGTTCCACGAAATAGACCGTATGTTTCACATGTAGCAGAAACAAAAGTGAGAATACTCCTTGAATCCTGGCGAACTTCCAATCCGTCATAACACACATTGGCATCTCAATCCCAGTTGACAAAGGAGCAAAGGTGAAAGACACCAGAGCTGTGTGGCCATCCGCGGATGATCAACAGCATCTGGTGCCTGAGGAGATGGATTATCACATCAGAAGGATTCCATGTCCGCTCAGAGCACAGCTTACACTAATTCGCCGCAGCGCTAGCGCTGTAAAGAATCGAACCAGAAGAAGGGGTGGAATAATCATCTTTGCGGAATGACCCGCGCTCACTGCATTGTCTACTGATGGTTCTGTAACTGCGGCGATTAGGAACCGCAATTTTGGAACTCGTATTGATGAAATTTCCTGTAACACTTATTGAAATTTAAAGGAAAGTACTCAGAGATGAGTATACTGTAAAGTGAGAAAAGTGACAGTGAATGATGACGCACTCGAATGGCTAAGATGCTGGCATCAGAAACCACGGGTGCCGATAGCCATATGACACGTTCCTCGGAGAAAGAGGCGGGAAGTATCTTGCGGTACGATCAACTTCCATCGTTGAACAAACTCAGCCCCGACTCACTGTATCTGTAGTGAATTTTCGCAGCCCGCACACCCCGCACCCTTTCCATAACCATTTCATAACTACACAAGCTTCGTTCGTTCATTGTCGTTCTCGTGGTACACCGCATCCCCGCACTTTTGGAGAGCTTGCATTCCCCGTGCATGCGAGCGAGATGGAGGGCTCACTTTTGAGCGTGCCAAATTGACGTGTGCCCACGCGGATTGACTTGTCTTGACCTGTGCGTAGATTTTGGTGCGCAAGTCAATTTGTCGCACGCACACGTCAATTTGTTGGCTTGGCACGCACAAATGTCCGATGTGAGCTTGGGCGCATTTTGATCACCAGTCTGCTGAAGAAACATTATAATACCAAACACACAGTATGGAAGATCTCAGTTGCTGACATGGGTAATTTTCCGGCCACCATGTGTTGACTTGTGGCAAAATTTCCCAAGAAAAGCACTCCCGAGGCAATTTTACAGTGTATCCCTTCATAGATCATTGAATTGTGTGCATAATTTCATTCATATAGGTATACGTCTCCCTTTTGTGAGCTGGTGAGGTTCTCAGCTCTTGGGACATGGCATGGATTTTAGAATTATCTATGCATATATTAACTTGGCACAGTTATTGACGTGAATTTCGTTCCGGAATTTTACCCGTATTCATCCACAAGCTCTACCTGCTGATTGAGTTTAAATTGTCTTATAATTTTGGCCTCCAGAACATATTTGAAGTTCGTTCAGTTTGGGTGCGCAAGTCAATTTGTCGCCTCGCACGTGACCCACGCACAAGTGTCGCCGCTAGCTTGGGCACATTTTTGGTCTGTGGTGTACGTGAATATATTTTCTAAAGCATTATTAATATCTTTCAGTCATGTCAAGTCGTTTCGGACAGCCCCCTTTGCCTTAGAAGTCATCCATTCAAAGTGCACACTTCCATCGAGTACTATCTCGTAACTTCCACCGCCCACCGCCTCACGCCAAATGATATGAAGACATTCCCGTCGTTGTCTCTCAGAAATATGTACACATACACGATGAACTTGACCCCTCGGCCCAAGCCAGCCAGCGGATGTTCCAGTCCTACCATGTCCATCATTTACTTACACTGGATTCACCCTGAGTGAGTGGTCATTATAACCATGCTTGATTGAGAGAAAATGATGGCAGTTAGCCGTGAGCAATAAAGTGCGTGCAGAGAAGGCACACCGCCAGATGCAAGTTTTCAGGCGGGCAGATAATGTAACTTAAATTATGAATTTCAGAAACCAAATTCAGTAAGCCTTAAGTTGCACCTTAAATATTGCAGGACACCTGAAGTTGAAACTGAATATATTATATTAAGTTACAACTTCAGGAGGCCTGAAGCTCTGAGTTTCAGTAACAATTTTTGCAAGGCTGAAATAGCACCTTAAATTATAAGTTTCAGTTGCAGATTCAGCACAAGTGAAATTAATAATTTAAGGGTGACCCAAAAACAATAGTTTCAGCAGGCATTCAAGTCCACCTGAAACAATAAGATTAAGGCACGATTTCGGCTGAACAATAAGTTTCGGGCACAGTTTCAGCCTTCACCGGCCGAAACTGTGCACTAATCTTATTGTTTCGGGCGGACTGGAATGCTACCTGAAATTATTGTTTTCAGGCACTCTTAAATTATTAAGTTTGCCTGTACTGAATCTGCAACTGAAATTTATAATATAAGGTGCAAATTCAGTCATTGAGAAACTGTTACTTAAGTTCAAAGATTCAGACCCTCTGAAGTTGTAACTTAATCTAGTGTATTCTGCTTCAATTTCAGACATTCCAAAAAAAAAATTTAAGGTACATTTTAGGGCATACGTACTTTATGTTGTTTCTGAAATTACAAAATTAGGTTACATTTACAGGGTTCCTGAAATCTTGCAATTGGCGGTGTGAGGACAAAATTTCACCAACCTGGATAGACGGTGAGCAGATTTTGATGGGATCAACCGCGGCGGGTTGGACTCGACAACGTTGAGGCTCGTCGACACTCGCCATCCGAACTGGATATGTAGCGTGGCCACAGCAATGCGATCCCTGCTGACGAGCCCAAGCACAACGCCCGAAAGCACAAAAATGTTGAATAACCGGCACAGAAGTTTAAACGGAGCGAAACGAGCAAGAATCTCATCGGACATGAAGCAACCAGGTGAGTAGACAGGGACGACTGGGAGAAGGAAAATTGGTGCCAACCAACCGGCAGGCGCAGCGCAGGTCAACACACCGAAATTCAAACTCCGCTTGGTGGACAAGTCAATTTGCCAAGTCAATTGGTTACTCCTCCTCCGGACATCTCGAGATGTGATGCAAATGGCGTGTTTAGATTATTGAAGGTGTCTAATCCATTATCTGAGTATCGCAGGTTAACCCGCAGGACGCAGATTTAGAGCATCGCGAAAGCGTTGACTTCAATCATGCTGTCTACCCATCAACTTGCCCTTGAAAAATTGCGGCAGACTGTTCATGCACTGCAACATGTGCTTCGCCAGAAGCGTGTCTGTAGATTCTGCAAAACTGTAGTGGAAAGCCCCGAGCATGCATTGTTTGGAATGCCAACATTCGCTAGCGGTTCTAAATTTGCGCAATATATTTTTTGCCCAAACTCTTCTGCACCGTGCCCAACCCGCAGATGAAAATGGGAAGACTCGGCCACACTGAGTTCTTAAAAGCCATTATTTAAGAACACTCTACAATTGTTTTAGTTGCAAAATATGTGCATGATATTTTGAGGTTTTCTACGCAACACCGGGTGTACCGTGCAGGTTGACTTACTCTGACCGCCTTCGGGAATGATTTAGGTTACTTATGCTTTTCTCTTGTCGTTTGGGCTCCACCATTAGTCCTGTTGCCATCACGGGGTTCCGATTAGAGCGCGGCCTTATGTCATAATCATCGGACTTTGAAATTTCGTCGCGTCGGTTTCGCGACGCAGACTTCGTAAAATGTGATTTTTTTTGGAGAATTGAGGTTTTCAGACATGTGTGACACATTTAGTCTCCTCAGATTTTCAATAATCTTCCCAACAAGTGTTGAAACCATTGAGCCGCCGAAAGCTGATGGCATCAGCTGATGTCTCCCACAAGCGCGTCGCAAAACTTTAGATGTATGTAGCAAGCTCAGAAAAATATCATAGATGCATAGAACAGATTGAACGACTCACCAGGCTCTCTGGATGAGTTTTTAAGGTTCAACAGCGCGCCTCTTCTCATTTCTATTCCAAATACAAATCCCACCCCTCGCTGTCGAATTTAACGGTCTATGGTGTACGGCGCGGCGCGCACACCCGTTTACATATGTAATTTACACAGCTGGCCACTTCCGCAGGAAGACCCCTTCGACATGGTTCGGGCCAGGTTTTCTTTTGGATCTAGTACTCCATTTCCTCCTTTAATTTATGTAATCCCATGGTTCACTTGCCTCTCCAAGGTCTATTTCTTCTCTGTTCTCAGAGGCTCTGGGTCTTTGGGGAGTGGACTTATGCTGTTCATCATCCGTTGAATAAACCTCCTTCGAGTCCTTGTATGGATAGTACTTATTTATTGGCGACTCGGACGGCAAGCTCTAAATTGAACCTCTAATCTAGTCTGCCAGTATGTTTAGGATATTAGTCGGGCATGCGGTGAATCCCACCGCGGTATACCTCATGAAGTTCAGTGCAGTCAGTGAATCCGAATGCAGTAAAAATCTGTGTAGCAATTCTTAGGATTATCATCCTGACAGTAAGCACTTAGGGTGGTTAATCCAACCCCGAGGCAAAATGAGCAAGAAATTGTAAAGTATCGACCGTTATTGCTAATCCACTCTTGGGCATCACTACCCACGCCGCCGCCCGCGTCTCTGGCATGGGTCGATATTGCACACCGACGCGCAACGACACCGAGCGACTCGCCGACCCCGCCGTGATCCAAGCAGCCGCACGAAACACCCGCGCCAACCATCACCCCCCGATCGACGGCTGATAACGGCTGCAAAGCACGAAGACGTGCACCACCACGCCAGACACCGCACGAATGCGGACATGACGCGGCGGATGCGCCACGCTCGATTTTGCGCACCTCCACCGGCGGGCGTGGCGGAAGCACGAACGAAGACACGTAGTGCAAAGCGGAACACGACGCGCGAGTCGTGCAGAGTGAAGCACCGAAACGCGTCGCGTAAGGCGCATCTCTTGAACCCCGCCGGAACATACCCGCCCTCCGCGCCCCTTCCTTCGAGCGCGCCACCCCTCGCACCACCCTACGCACCACCCGCCACACCGCGCCACAGCCCGCTGTAGGCATCACTGCGGAGGATCCGCGCTCGCCTTCGACTGCGGCATCGAGTCACCCCAGCTCGACCCAGCTCGACGCACAACATGAAAACAGCGGCGCCTACCCCTTCGTTATGCTCGGCCCACTGACGCCGCCGCCCGCTCTCTGGCACGTCGCACGTCCCGCTTCACCCTCGGACATCGTAGCCGAGGTGTCGCGTCCACTCGGAAACCAGCACTGCCGCCAGTTCCAAGCCAGTTCTCGAACGTGCGCCGCCCGCTCTACGACCTTGCGCACCACCACCCATGACACAGGTTTCTGGTGCGCGGTGACACGCCCGACTGAGGACCGACGCGCAACCCCTCCTCACGCGCCCTCTCCGTCGCACCGCGCGCCCCGCTCCACGACTTTCCGCACCGCCACCACCCGCCGACGACCGATAGCGACGGGCGATAGCGCGGGGTGTCGCCTCCGCTTGGAAGAAAGCTCCACCACCGGCAGACCCCGCACGAACGGGGTTCGGGTGTCCGGCTATGGAGCAGTGTCGGGTGGCACTGCGACCCCAGTGTCTTCTCGTCTCGCGGCATGAAACGCCCCGACGCCCCCCGGGTGCAGAAAAAAAGCGTGTCTGCGGCGTGTGTACCTGTGCGGCAGACAAAAAGCTGGTCCACGGCGGGGACAAGGCAGCTGCGCCCGACAGCACCGGCACCCGCGCAGCGGTGCGGATGAGACGGCAGCACGATGGGCATCGTTCCGCGGGGAAGAAAGCCGCGCGCCAGACAAAGGACGAAAAAGAAGGAATAAAAAAAGACAACAGAGAACGAACGAAAGAGACGAAGGAAACGGACCAAAGACGAAAAGAGAGGAAGGAGGAAGTAAAGAGGAACACGATACACACCTCCCGTATGTATTCTTGGCGTTAGTGAAGGCGTTTTGGATTTGGAGGCCGCGCGCGAGGACGGGCGTAACGCCGAGGAGGCGGCGCAGGAGGGGGAAGGGGGCTGTGGCAGAGCAGATGAGTACGGTAAGAGAATGCGAACAAAAAACGCACAAAGAGGCAATCACCTTAGCACGGGGACGAGCAACATCAGGAGGAGAGCGCGGCGAGCAGCGCGGGGTGCGGCGTCCACGGGTGCTTCCCCGAACGCAGGCGTGCTTGCGTCGAGCGCGGCGTGCAGCACGAGTACACTGAGCTCGGGGAGCGTGTATGCATGGAGCGTGCGCAGGGTGCGCGCGCGTGGGGCGGGGGTGGCAAAAGAGTTTTGCAGGAGGAGTAAAGGCGAGGGAAGCGCTGGTGTGCGTTACTGTCATATAATATATTAGCCACCATACACAAAAAAGAAGAAGAAAAAGGAACGCCTTGCGCACCAGTAGCACGGGCAGCACGCCACCCATCCAGCCGAAGAAGCCCATACCAACCACCGATTCGAGCAGAGTCGTTGCGGTGAAATTATCGTGGGTATTGGTGCTGCAAAAAAGGGCCAGGCCTCGGCATGCACGAGGGAGTACGAAAGAGTATACAGGAATATTGTGTGCGGGAGGCGGCGGCGCAGGACGCGCTGGGCGAGCGGGACATACAGCGCCTCAGCGCACGGGATGGGCTGAGCGGCGCGCGTGACGAGCGGGGCTGTGATCGCGCGGATGGCGGGCGGCGCGTAGGGCGGCGTAGAAGTCGACATGGCGGGAGGACGCGACATGGAGGAAGAAAGAGTTTGCGTGTGTTTGGCTGCAGGCGTTAAACGATTCTTCCTCCTTTGTTTTCGACTAGTCTCGATCTAGGTTCGGATCAAGCCAGCCGTTCATTGGGCCCATTTGTCTACTATGGGTCTCGAACAACTTTTTCTGATTTTATTGTGCGTACTTTTGCCCCCGGTATCCTCCGGCATTCATTAATACATGTCTGATGCATGTATGTGCAAAAGAGCTAAGGGGATTCGGGGAGAGGAACGTATGGATAGCTCATTGCCGGGCATGGTGATCAGAAGGTAATATGGAATACTATACACTTTCTCCGTGTCCGCTGATCCCGAACCCCCCCAAAAATTTAGGCATGTTCTTAAACAATGAAAAATAGTTTCTGCCTCCTCAGAATATGTTCACTGAATGATGTGCTCATGCCCTGCGCAGGGAGGTGCAAAACGCGTGACATGTCAAACTCATAGCAAGGCTGTGACATGCACTGCATGTCTGCATGATGCAGTGACGATGTGGCTCTCTCGCCCAAGTCGTAGGCACATCGTTCTGGAAACAGATTCCGAAGAGACAGAAACCTTTTTTTATTATGTAAGAATATGCTTGATTTTTTTCGGAGCTTCGGAATGAGCGGACACGGAGAATTTCGGTAGTATTCCTCATACTTTCCCCATACCGAATCTCTTAGTTATTTTGCAGGTACATGCATCATATATACGCCAATGAAACCCGGAGGATACCGGGGGCAAAGTTACACAGAATAAAATCATAAAAAGTCGGTTCCAGCTAGACAGGGCAGTTCCATCCCAAAATTCAGATGGCTGTGCAGCCTACTTGACATTGATGCTCCCACGGCGGACCCATCAAATTTCCTTCTATGGGCTCATCGAGCTCCATCAACCGAACAGAAACTGCAAGCATCGTTAATAAGTATTTGGGAAGAAATTCCCTTGGCACCGTCGAGGCGGGTTTCTGCAGTGAAAATTTGAAGAGGCCACCGGCTCGAAATTAAACTCGTCTAAACCTTAGCTATCTGGGCAACTCTTGGTCGTCTCCTTTTCAGCAATCTGTGGTATTCTTCTTGAGAAGTTGATCTGTATGTTTTTCTGCCAACCACCAGGAGGATTCTTTTAAAAAAACATGGATGCAGAATACGATGCCTCAATTGGATCCAGATCTCTACAGAGCCAAGCAAGCATGCAAGAATGTCGCTCGCCAAAGGAGAACCCTGGCAGAACGAAATATTAATGTTTTCCATAACCAACGGCGGGATCAATTGGGATTCACCTCAGAGAATGGTCCTTAGTGAGTATGTATTTGAAAATTAATTAATTAATTGGTGCCATCAACTCGGAATAAGCAAGCCCCACCTTTTCGTAGGGCTACGCACAGAAAATACTTATCGGTGTATGGCACCCCGTCTTTCAGTCCCCTCTTTTTCTTTTTGTTCCTGCACCTGTAGAGCCTGCATATTTACAATCCATATATACCAGTTGTCTCTTCGTCACACCAATTTTTATTTGCCCTCAGAGTACCTAGTTTATCAGTTGACTTCCTTTTGCGGGCTAATGGGAGTGCTAAGAGCCACTTTAGGCTGGTAATTGTTCCATAAAGGCCACAGATATACCGTATTATTTTCATGACTTTATCCGAGGCAGGAGGGACTCCGCGATGACGAGCAGTGGCGGGGATGATGGCTAGAGTGCTGGCGGAGTTGATGGCACGGGGATGATGGCGGTAGTGACGCGGCCTGATGATATGTCTGCGGTGACAGTGATGGCAGTCGGTCCAGCTAGAAGAGGCAATGGCGGTTGACATTTACTATCTTAGACCCCGAAGTGATAATGACTTTTGATGGCTCTATTTTCGTTCTGTCCGCTGGGCCGTTACCTCTCGGTATTTGTTCATAGGTTCCTAGACATATGGAAAGTAGTATTCCTGAGTGCCATAATTTTTGAATGCTTTTCGACGAAGTTATGAGGTCCCCGAGGATCAGACCTAGAAGTGATAACGCTTTTTGGCGGTGTTTTGATCGCATCAAAAATATAGGTTTTCTTTTTTTTCTGTCTGCCCATTGGGCTCCAAAACTTAAAGAAGTTAACCAAACCTTCGAGAACACATCCTCGCATGTCATTCTTTTTTCTCAGAGCATAGGAGTACGAATTACGGTGAGCATCAGTGAATTATCACTTCTAGTCACATTATCACATCTGGGCCTATTATAGTAATGAGCAACCGCGTTTATTTACAAAACCATTCTACTTAGACGACCTCATATTAATACCAGGTCTAGTTAGAGTAGATATGTGGGCTATATAGGTGTATAGACAGCTGTGAACTGCAAAGCTTACCCAAATCGGGACCGTAGAGGAAAC
This sequence comes from Mycena rebaudengoi, assembly GCA_029282285.1. Classification (NCBI taxonomy): domain Eukaryota; kingdom Fungi; phylum Basidiomycota; class Agaricomycetes; order Agaricales; family Mycenaceae; genus Mycena; species Mycena rebaudengoi. Next base: position 615,651 of record JARJCX010000060.1, read on the forward strand.
CAGGCATGGCCCGTGGGTCTAAATTCCAGAACACTCACAAACTTCTCACTGCGGCGGAGGCCCAGCAGATTTATTGAACTGCCCCCACGTAGTTCTTCTGTTGAATATAAAGGTTGTGCATCCATGACACTGTTGTCCATGATCTCTTTCCATCTCCCTCTCCCTTTCTCAGAGGTCATTCTGGTGCAGATTTTCCCGGTTTCTTCTTCGCTCTGGACGCCCGGTTGGTTCTTCATCTTCCGCAATCGTTGTATTTTACCCTGGTTCTCGCTTCAGTTGATGCTGCAGTTCAGGAAACCATTACTGATCGAGCCCGAACTCTGTGCAGCTCACCGTGGAGTGAGCAGGCAGCTCTATCTCGCATTTGGCAAACTGGCCTTAGAATTATGCATGAATAGAGTGACATCCTGAATTCAGGACTACAGTGTGACTTATCCAGAGTGTAGTAAAGACCATCGGGGTTCAATTCTCGGTGCCGGAGCGGATCACAGGCATCTCTTGTACATGTTAGTCAATTTGGTACTTGTCATACACTTACGACTTTGTAATAAATGGGATCACAAACAGAACTTGTCATTGAAAGCAAACAGGGAAAGCCATATACTAAAGATAAACATCCTATAGACGTTCTCGTGCTACAGCCCCCCACCAGCCTAAACCTGCGATGCCTCCTCCCATAATCGCAATTGGCGGCAAGGTTCCATACCACTCAACACTGGCATACGTCACCACCGAAATAACCAACCACCACGGCTCATTCGCCAAACTAACCCCCGAGCTCTCCGTGGGTGTCAGATATCCAATCTGCCACAGGTGGTAAACGGCGGTAAAAACGAGCCCCACTGCAGCGGCGTTGACGCCCCGAAGCCCGCTGACGACAAAGCGCCTCCTGCGCAGGGCGCTCCACAGGCTCTGGAATCCCACCGCGAGGGTGATCCCAGGTAAGAATATGCCGAAGAAGGCGAGCACTGCCCCGAGGGTGGTTGAGGACCTCGAGAGGGAGAGCCCACCTAGATAGACGGCGAAATTGAAGTTCGGCCCCGGAAAAGCCTGGATGAGGGCGAGGCCGAGCAGGAAGTCCCGGGGGGACACCCAACCCGGTTGGACGACGTACTCGCGGAGAAGGGGGATAACCACAGGTCCTCCTCCGAAAATGATAGTTCCCGCGAGATACATATTGGTGAAGAGGGAAAAGGATCGAGGGGGGTTCTTGAGCACTCCACGTAGGACCATGAGCGCGATGAATGAGGCGAAGAAACAGAAGATCGTTGAAATACCCCACTTTATAGGAAGGCCATACTTCGGTGCTGGCGCTGAAACGACCTGCCTCTCCTGCAGTTGGGGCTCGCCATGGGTGGAGGGAATACGACGATGCTCAACCGTAGACTGTTGGGCTTGGTGCGGTGGTTCCATTCGTATCGCATGCTCCACGACTTCTCTTGACGCCAAATTCCTCCTGCTTGATAATTTCTCTTTGATCTTCCGAATCCGCCCCACCATCCAACAATCCCATGCCACAGTCGAGCATCCACCGACCACCATCAAAAGCGGCAGGTACCAAAGTGCGTTATAACACAATCCCGCACAACCGCTGGCCACGACGACGGCCCTGGTGAGTTTATCTGTGATGGCTTTCCTGGAAAGCTGTACAGCTGCCAATGCAATGATTCCGACCGTCGCGGCATTGATCCCAGAAAGGAGGGCGTAGACAGGGTCGGGCAGAACCGCGCCCACTCGCTGGATTCCGAGGGCGAGGCCGAACATACCCAGCGCACCAGGCAGTGACCAAATGAAGAAGAAGAGTATAGCTGGCATTAACCCAGCATGGGTGTGAGCGATGGAGAAGGCCATCTTGGTCGATGCAGGGCCTGGAAGGGCTTGCGAGACGGCAAAGAGTTCCTGGTAGGTTTGCTCGTCAATCCACGGAGAGTGTTCTGCGTCATCGACGAATCGGCGGTGGAGAATTTGGAAGTGGACGGGAGGTCCGCCAAAGGCGGTGAATCCGAGATCCCACGTGCGGAGGAAGACCGCTTGGAAGCGAGAGAGCAACGTCGGGCCATTGCTGAGTCTGAGGGAGGAGATGGTGGGGACCGACATGGAAGTGCGGAAGTCGAAGCTCGGCGTATTCGGTCCGATCACAGTGACACGGTCACATGGTGGAGCTGAAATTCGGCTAGAGGTGGAAAACATCGACTCATTTGACATTAACCAATGCAATGAATGATGGCAGTAATTGACTACGTCTCGGCTACGATAGCCAGACGCGATCATTGTTGATCCTGAGTTCGAGTCAGGCCGTGTGTTCAGTATGCCTTGACAGTGACAGGAAGTCAAAATCCGGGCAAGTGTTTGACGCGCTCTACTGCCTCGAAAAGCGCGTGAATCTTGAAAACATAAACGGGTATTGTAGGCGAGGTGCCAGAGAGTATGTTTGTCTACTCACATCTTTTTTAAAGGTGCATATCATGTCATGGTTAGCTGGACCGTCGGTTCGAAAAGATTCAGAATTTTCGGACAAGTTGATCCATTCTCAAATTTCTATAATCTCTTCAGTAGTCAAAGCTGTTTGAGGGCGGTGATTCTGGGTTGGATTCATAAGTCGATTCTGGGGTCGATTCTGAGAGGCAGAATTGACCCAGAATCCATCAAATCCACAAATTGACTTGAATCGCTGTTGCTACTCCGGAGCAGCAACAACAGCAGAATCCACTTCTGAATCGCTTCGAGAACCAAGTTAGCGTAATCCGTCAAGAATCCATACTATGAATCCACTCTTTGAATCCGCCATCAAAATTGGGAGGTCAAACCTGACTTGGATTCATGATGGATTCTGTCGGATGAATCTAACAAAGATCAATGTCTGAATTAAGGTCTGAATCGCTGTCACCAGGCAACTTTGAATTCCCCTAATGCATATCCTTTGAGTAACAATCCTTCAAATGCAAGGGAATTGGTGGTTTGAAGAACTCTCAATTTTACTTCCCAGTCTAGGGGGGTGTCCGTGGGAATGTATGTCCGATCCAGAGATCTGATACCCCTTGCCTCCATCCCTTGCTCTCTTTGCATATCCGGGGGTGATAGCATAGCCAAAAAGCCGAGATTTTAATTCAAGGTGCGAGGATGGTAGAAGAACAATGAAAGCCACAATAGCCATTAACTAACAAGTGTCAACTTGCTCAAGTTTTGGAACAAAATTAAGTTGTTCCGTCCTTTTCCCGGCCCTCAATCCCCCATTTTTTCATGCCACTTGGTAAGGCACAAACCATGGATGTGCCTTCTTCCAAAAGCTAGTATATCTGCACAATTCAACTGAATTCTCCTTGTGTATTTCAAACGATGGAGTCATAGGTCAAAAAATACAATGATTTGAGTTACTGTGTGTAGATAGTGTGTGCGCTAAAGACAGAATCGTGTCCCTCAAATGACATGAGTATGGGGAACTCACTGTGGAGGATTTTCGTCATTGTGTTGAGTGCTCGGTGTAAACACACCGTTGTAGAGGATTGTAATGTGTCCTAAGCGGGTTTTCAGGGCTCATTTACGTATACTAAAAATGTCAGAGTGGGATTGTGCAAAAAACAAAAGACATGATGCAATGAAGGCAGAGCCACCAAAGGTAGCAATTTTGTGCTGTGACAGGAATGCAACTGCAACTGTCGCCTATTCCCTCAAGCTAAATCTCCGGGTGCACTCCAAAGGTTGTACTTACATCTACTTGATGCTTTCATTCAAGTTGGCGTGAAATCTTATCCGTTGTGACAGAAGGTGCTACTCTCAATTGCAAGTGCCGAATGACCTCGTCTTCAGAAGTGAGGCACGTGACTACCACGCGAGTTGACAGGTGTATCCGATCCAGAGATGGGGATAGGGGAGTGCATGGATCTCCTGCTCAAGTGTCCCGCCCTCGTCGAGCTCACAGTCTCCACTGAGTCTGACCCGCCTAATAATAGTCCCGCGCGTACCCACCCACATCTCACGCTGAGCGCATTGGAATCCCTCTCGGCGAACTTGGGCCCACCCAACGTCCTGCAGTAATTGACGCTTTCTCGCCTCCGAGTACTCAACCTGGCGGCCATTTACGACCCTCGCTCTCGCTATGCGCTTACACACTTTGTCCAGCGCTCGTCCTGCGCCCTCCAGCAGCTCACCTTCATGCTTAGAAGGCCAGAGGTATTCCCCAGGTTGCTGCTCGCCGTTCCGCACTCTGTAACCCGTCTCGAGCTCCAGGTGCAAAGTATGGAAGGTGTCAAGAACTTCTCGCTGCCCTAAGCGCGTTCAGCAGGTGCCGAGCTTGCCGAAGCCTGCACGTGGTGAATTAATTTCGTTTTCTTCACTGCGGGGATTCGTGGATCTTTCAAACCCAAAAATGGCTTTGAAAGATGTTTACAATTTTTGTTAAATTTTTGAGGCTCGGAAAAAAAAGGCCAAAAATGTTGAGTGGTTGAATTCATTTTTCCCTCTTCACAGAAGATTTTTTGAGTAATAAAGTGGCTTCGCCGTCTTTCTTCCAGTTGAGAATTGATTTTATTTGGCATACCAAAGACTGATTGAGCAATGGGCCGCATTGTCCATCCAGTCTCTCACTCTCCAAAAATCATTTCTTTGTGACGCTGAAAAACAAACATCATTTCAATCACTCTTTGGCTGGGTCTTGACCACTGAAAGAGACATGGGCAAAAAGATAGGAGAATCTTACATTTTTCATTTTATCTTTGTTACAAACCTGAAATTCAATGAAACCGGTAGACATTTTTGAACCTCATTTTTGGGGCTCAAAGATGCGTGGACTCCCGCAGTGCTTCTAAATGGCGCAGCCAAGGTTTTCTGCCCACGCTGTAAAGCATTTCCACTTCCCGAATTAGCTCCGAGAAATGTGCGTATGACGTGGGATGTATGTGATATGGTAGAGGCAGACCATTTCTTAACAGATACGGAGTGGCTGGCGCACATGCACTGTGATTTCGTCGCAATCGAACTCGGGCATGCATCTACAATTCTGTTGATGCACAATGGATTTCTCACATCTCACGAAAGGAGATAGAAAGGGAATTTCCCGTACTGTACTTTAACGATCAATTCGACAGGGGGGGTGACGCGTGACCACAAATTCCAGTTCGACAATTCGACAACCGCAAAATTTGGCGTGACCGACCGGAAAATTTCGACAAATGGAGCCAAAAATTCGTCGAAATCGAGCTTTTTTGCGCGACCGCGGCCGATTTTGGTGTTACAAACCAAAATTTTAATTCGACAGAGCCCTTGGTGACGCGTGACAAACACCGAATTTCGGCCTCGACAGACCCCCGCGTGACACGTGACTGTCGAATTGATTATTAAAGTACAGTACTTGTGCACCTACGTAGCGGGGTGAAACACCCTAGCTATATCATCTCGGTGAGATTTTTGTACGACAATTATCAGTGCGGAAATCAGAGTCCTGCATACGGCATCTGATTCCTACTTTGCTGGTACTATGTACTACTTGAACATAACTCTGAATTCCTCAACACTGGCATTTTAGTCTCCCGGAGCATATTGCTCTATATTTAGTAGATTCGAGATGCGACACGGAACCCATCGTATTTAAATTTTGCCCAAAAGAAATAAGTATGATTCTTCCTCGAGTGTATATGTTATGTTTCTTCACTCCCACGGGTAGTGTTGAGGGCCAGGCCAAGCAGGTCATGGCTTCACCAAGCCAGGCCAGGCCAACGCGCTGGCTTAGGCTGGCCCTGGCCTCTGGCCTGAGATTTTTCAGGCAAGGCCAGGCCAGCCAGGCCATGGCCCGCATAATAAAAATATTGTAATTTGGGCAAGGATTTGACAAGTCTTAAATTTACGTTCTACAGCAAGTTGAACATCGGCCGGATGCCCGTGGGCCACGGACATCGTCAAATTATCCTTTCTAGTTGGCACTCTGAGATGACGCATCATAGCTATTGGAGCATGTAGGACCTGAAGAAGAAGGAAAAACAGTTAAATTAGTTTGAGTTCATTCGCCATCCGTCTGTATTCGAATAATGATGACTAGCTTCCGCCTTCGGACTTATAACTCGCTATCCAATCTATTGGGATTCTGGGGCTCGCGGGCACCACTTGGTCGGAGAACGAATTTCTGTCTGCTCCTTTTTATTCGAGGGGTAGCCGCAGGTCGAACGGCCTGAATCCATCTCTTCGCGACGCAGGCTGGGGCGGAGTAGCTTCAGTGGGATGATTTGATAGATGAAATCACTGGAACGATCTGCGTAATTTTGCCGTTCCAGACACGGATGCCACAGTGTGAGCAAATTAAGTTATTCCGTCAAAGCTCAACTATAACGAGCGCGGGTACTTTAGGGTTGTCCCACTTCTGCAAGATAATTTTGATGGGCATTATGCTCCACAACCGTCTGCCGAAATGGCATCGGATTTCACATGGGGAATCCTTACCATATGAAATCCAATGGGCTAAAGTCTTATAATTTTTGAGCTTAAATTGCGCTCGCAGGAGGAATTTGGCAGGCCGGATCATGTCATCAAAAGTGCTCAAAAACAGGATTTGATTTTCTGGTGGCCGCAAATTCGGCTGGAATGCTTTAAAATCCTGAGAGAAGTATTTCTTATATTAGGGAAAGTGTCCCTCTTTTTCCATGGGGGCTTTCAGCTCATATTTCAGCTGCTACATCGAAATTTTACATAAGTGGGACAGATTGCATAGGTGGGACAACCTTAGTAGTCCTGCGAGAACGAGACCAATGGGGGAGATTTGAGCTAAAAACAAATCCTCACAGGTTTGGCGACTGTTTGAGAGCATTGAGTCCGCTGGGATCAATTCTCCAGACACAAATTTGATGCAGTGATGGAACCGCCTAAAGTTCTCCAGAGACAACATTGATGCAGTCGTAGAATCCTCCAGAGACAAAATTCATGGAAATAAACAGGAGGTACGTGTATCAAGTAGCTGTCTAGGAGAGACTACACCGGTCGTGCGTCCTCAGAATGCCCTAATAGCTCCGCATAAATAACTTGAACTTTGTTCTCCCTGCCCGCGGCCGCGGCGTCGCGGTCTGACAAGCAACTTTGGCTAGCAAGCTCACCGCCATACTGCCCTCACCCAGCAGCACATGAATAATATGTGGAATTACCCTGTCAGCACAGGTATCACAACACTCCAAAAATAGAATAATGGATCCGGAATCTAGAGAAAAATGGGTTATTGATGTCCTCCCTCCGAACGTCTCCAGAGAAAATACTTTGTCTCTGGTTTTGTCTCTGGAAACTTTCTACCCCAGCGGACTCGAACTGCTGGATTGTTTGCATCCCCGGAAGCTGATACCATCCGCACGTTGTGGTGGCCGTGGACGCCGCCGGCGGGTGGCGATACTGTGTGTGGTGTGTGGTGTAGACTAGTAGGCTTGTTTGTCGTAAGCTCGTGGGCCGAGTCATCCTTTTGCTTGCTTCCGTCCACGGAGGTCCTCTGCCGTTGCCGTCCATCGCCGCCGATCCGCTCCTCCCCGCCCGGCTCCAACGTGGGCGCCGATGATAGGCATCAACACCGTCACCACTTTTGCTTCCGACCACCATGCAGCTTCAGGCCTCGGACGAACTTCCCCTTCTCTGCCTCAGAGACATGATACCCACCTGCGCCTCCTTCTTTCCCACCCGAACTCGAGCGAGAAATCTTTGAAATGGCGGCAACAGAACTTCCCGAAACAATTCCAACTCTGGTTCTCGTCGCGCATCGCGTCCTTCAGTGGTACCATGTCGTCGCCTCAGAGGCTTTGAGGAAGCTTGAAGCTGATTTGCGGTACAGGATCGACCCCCTACTCTACCGCACCCTCCGCCTCACGCGCACTGTGCCGCGCCGGGATAAAGTCGCGCTTGTGCTGGCGATCCGACGAGCCCCTGCCAAATTCACGAAATATACGCAGAACCTGATTGTATTACCCGATTCGCAGCCCGGTCCCCACGATGAATGTGCCATGCTTTTGATGTCGCTTTGCAGCGGGATCTCCAGGCTCGCGTTATTTAACCCCAAACCTGCAATGTTGCCGGCCCTCGACAACATGCGGTTGGACCACCTCTCCTGCTCTCTGACGCATCTCTTTGGCATTCCAGCCGACCCTGGCGAAATTAATCCCCGGCGCCCGCTCTTTCAGGCGCTCACCCATCTAACTGTCTGGGACATTAGCGACTGGGTGGACAGATTGCCCATCGCTGCCCTGCCGACACTCACGCACCTCTGCCTTCACGGAGCACACAAATCTGCGTTTCTGCTCTCCATGCTCAAAAAATGTGACAGGCTCCACATATTGGTCAACATGTATTGGTCCCAAATGGACCTTATGGAAGCCCATGCGGGCTCAGACTTTGTTGATCCGCGCCTGGTTCTGATTCCGCTGGAGGACTACCTTGCCGATTGGGCAGCAGGAGCGAAAGGAGGGCAGGACTTCTGGGCTCGTGCGGAAAGGTTTGTCGCAAAGAAGAGACGTGGGGAGATTAAACCAGGTTAGATTTGCGCAGACTATCTCCGTTTTTTCATTGTGAAGTTAATACCGTCTTGCAGCGTCTCGATGTTGGATTGTGGAGGAAGACTTGATCGACTAAGTGGTGGGTCACGGTGATTTACATAGTACGCGCTTCCTCCCTCGTGTTGAGACCAAGTTGATACTGCCGAACGCAGCAAGTGCTGTGTGTAGTTTTAGCTGGGTCCTCCAGGAAATAAATCCGCATTCGCAATAACCAACACTTAATAAGTGACAGGTTAGACTCTATGACTACGAGCCGGGGCAGGAATGCCATCGAAGATTTTATACGCTCGAGATGTGCAGAGAACGCCGCTACGTAATGTATGCCCTGCGTCCATAAGGATGCTGTGTGTGTGCCATCAAACTCATCAAGCATTCGTGGAAGAACAGGGCGGATTTCCGAGACCATCACTGTTGCTTCTCAAAGCCGTGAAGGCCCAGTAATATCAAATGGAGAGCAATTCGATGTTTTTGCAAATTTCTCTCGGTCTCACACAGGCTCGCCCATGCCATGTCCCACCATTGCTGTAAATTGCGCACCCGGATCCTCTCTCTCTCCAATAGCCTCAAACCCGCCATTCCTGGAATCGCTTCACCTTTAGTCTGGTGCCCACGAGGAGTGGCACGTAGATAGTCGGGAACATCCGTGATACTTACATTTTGGCCAAAAAAAAAATAGACACCGAAATATTAGTTCATATCCACTGTGTGAAGCGGCGCGGTTATCGGTGTTAGGACATCGATCCAGCTTATTTTTTATACTCCTACTTTCTCGCAAAAATACTTCGAGGAGGTGCACTGCGGGTCAATTAGAACTAGGTCTTCCCCACGAGCTTCTAAATTTGGAATCTACATACAAGCATTCCACGTATACAATTTTGTATCCGTGGTATCCGTGCAGGCCATTATTAGTGGCCTTCACGGATAGCACGATAACACCTACGGAAGAATTAATAATTCTTCCGTAGGTGTCTTCTCTGGCCAAGGAGCCGCTCTCCCATGGGACAACGTACGCAAGTGTATACAATACGATCACAACATGCTCATTAGATGATTTTAGAATTTCGTTAGCAAACCTGCATATGATGGAATCGTGGCCGGATTTACTGCCTAATTCAATGTGAGAGGAACGGGGAGACCTCAGTGCTCTATTGATCGACCATCGGGGATACAACAGCAAGTTTAAATTCAAAATTCACTAAGATATCATATCTCGTACCGTCGCATCAAATCTGTTCATCCGACATTTTCCTTTACATAACTATTGCCCTCTAGACGACGGTCAACATGGATAACGGAGCGTTCCACATGTGCTTACCGGAGTAATTCGTTTCGATCGAGGATGCCAAATCGCCTCGAGTTTTTATGAGTATTCTGGGGCTACCCCCGCGATACATTACTGACGATGATCAGTTAAAATTGAACCCCTCTTCAAAAGACATTACCGGGGCCAAGAAGTGGTGAGATTGTGGTGAGAAAAAACGGTGCTTTTGCGTTTTTGTCCTAAAAAGTTGAAACAGCATCAGAATTTTGGCGCTTAGCCTTGCTAAGTAACGATACTGTTCCTGGTTCCGTAGGTAACCAGGTCTCAAATCACTAATGTCCGTCCCCCTCGATCTTACCGCCTTTTTACTACGCCCCCATTGGCTGCGTCAGCTCCACAAAATCTCACGGCCACCATCAGATTTTTCCGTGATTTCGTTTCGGATATTTTGAAATATCGCTGAAGCTAGTTCTTAAACAAAATAACACCAAAAAAGAGGCGGTGGGTGGTCCTCAATTGCGGTTTCAAGGTAGAGGACATCTGGCACCTGAGTGAATACCCTGGACGGCTGGGCCATGAGCCGCAGTTTCCCCAACCCTGTCAGACTTCTCGACTTGTTCAACTCCCCTTCTGCGTCAACATTGAATAAAATTTAAGTGCCAGACAGCCAGTGATAAGTGTGGTCCGGGAATGACTTTAATTACGCCTTCGGAGTCCGGCCGGAGGCCCATCATCTGCTTTGTGCAAGAAATCAACTGCCGTTCTCCACAAACATTTAGCTCAACTGCTACACAGTTAGTGTGGTTGGAATTTAGTTTATTCTTTCCCAGTAGCTGGCCAGAGGCCCACCATCTAATTTATGAGAACAAACTGCCCACTCTCCGCACCGGTGTGGTCCAGTGGAAGTTGGCCGGAGGCCCATCGTCAGAGCATCATGATATTTTATCAAATTTAAAGGCAAGGTTGGCAGAATCAATACAAATATCAGGCACATATTATATACTAAGCAGAAAAATGGGTGTTCTGTCATAGACCAGAGGAACCAGGTCTGCCCCGAGGACCATACTATTCCTGAACAGAAAGAAGAAAAAAACATCCAAAGAATACACACCGGAGCAACCGGTACTGTGATCCGATGTGCCTGCACCGCACTAATACGTCATCTCTCTTGTTTCCCTCAAATGCCGCCCACGACTGTTTGCCAACGGTGCTCGTTTGGCCCCACTGAACTTTGTGACGATAGGGCGATGTCGGACTCTCGTTTACGGCTCCGTGCTCGATTGGCTGCTCTCAATGCCTTGATCGACACACTCACTGCTGAACGCTTGCGCCTCCAAGCCGAAGTAGACTCCATCGTATACCCCGTTCTCACCCTCCCCACCGAAATTACGGTCGAAATATTCCGCCACGCATTGCCTCCCAACCCTGGCCCCTCCCCGCTGGAGGCACCTCTGCTCTTGGGCCAAATATGCCGACAATGGCGGGGAATCGCTTTGAATACCCGCGACCTCTGGCAATCTCTCAATTTCTCGGACAATCGGTCGATTGCGCTACTAGAGATGTGGCTATCGCGCTCGCGGGACTCCCCGCTAACCTATTCGATCACATGCAGGGATCCTGTTGCGGCTGACGCTCTAATCGACACCAGCCTCCACCATTCTCACCGTTGGGAGGATGTGACATTAAGGGTCCCTTTCACTTCATTTTCACGACTCGGCATTCAGGCCACACCAAGGCTCCGGCGAATCGCAGTCCAGCTCCATCAGAACACCATCGGAGAGGGCGCGCCGGATGCTCCACCAGCTGCCGTCGTTATCACAGATGCTCCCCTCCTTCGCGCTGTTCACATTGCGTCCTGGGATATCAACTTCGATCTCCCGTGGTCGCAGCTGACGTCGCTCGTCATTGTCCCCAGTATCGATGTGGGGGAGTGCATGGACCTCTTGCTCAAGTGTCCCGCGCTTGTAGAGCTCATAGTCTCCACATATGACGCGCAGGATAGTTCTGGGCGCACCCACCCATATATCACGCTGAATGCAATGGAATCCCTCTCGGTGAACTTGGGACCATCCTCCGTCCTGCCGTTCTTGACACTTCCTCACCTTCGGGTGCTCGACCTGACGCGAGATCTTGACCATCAGTCTCCCGATGTGCTGAAATCCCTGATCCGGCGTTCATCTTGCACCCTCCAGCAGCTCACTTTGGAGCTCTACAACATAGCGGTACAAGTATTCCCCCCGTTGCTGCTTGCTGTTCCACACTCTGTAGCCCGTCTGGAGCTCGGGTTGGGCTATAGCCACAATTTTCACGAACTCGCCGCTGCACTAAGCGCCCCAGACGTTCTTCCGGTGCTGAAAAAGCTCTGTTTCCGCGCCCCTCGATTCCTCTCCAGCCATTTCACTGCGCTCCCAGATCTGCTCCAAGCGCGATATAGCGCACATCCAGGAAGCTCCTCCTTGGAATCATTTGAAGCGCAGCTACACGTCCGTGGCTTCTGGAAGCCTTCCCCTGCATTGCTGGCAGCTCTGCAGGTCCTCGCAAACGATGGCTTAATTATTCGGATCGAAGTGGCTAGCAGAGCTAGGTCCGATAAAACCACTGTTATTGATTCGGGTGAGAATGGTGCGTACGTTATATTCAACTCTTCAGCCTCATCAAACAAATTGCAGGTCTTTCTCTCATGGCTATAGAACGATAAGGATTTAATTCTTGCTCTTTTTCGGTAGGACTCACTGCGTTCAGCGGATTCCTAAACCCCAAATTTCCTAGAAGTTGTGAGACGGTATCGGCTAACATATACCTAACATAAGGCGAAGCTAGACGCAACTAGACGGGCCTAGTCGGACCCGTCTATGTCTGGCTATAGCCATCTATGCCGTCTCACAGATTCTACATTTATGAGAATTAGGAATCTGCTGCACGCAGTGACTCTCCTATACTTTTCTGGCTTTATTCTGGATGTCTCAGCTGTTTGTCTTGATTCTTTTAGCATTCCGGATTGTCGATATATTTATTCCGTGGACATTTTTTCTTTCCCAATCCGACGCGGATTCTTATTTATCTTTCTCACTTTCGCTGCACCAATTTCGGAACATTTTCCAGACTAGCTTCTGCTGCGTTTCCGTCTCAATTCCAGTGTATCATTCCCTCACGTTATTGTGTTACTGAGTGTAGATCCACGCATTATGCCATTTTGTTTCTTCCCCTTGTCAATGAAACTGACCGAACTCAAATTATTTGGGGTATAACAACAGGGTGGCACAAAACAGGACTCACTCACTTCTGTGTTGCCTGATGTGCTGCCGGTGAGCAGATGGGGGGGTCGACCAGCGGACCTTCTCCATTCTTCTATTAGTTGATGACACCCCATTGCTTTTCTACATGCACCGTGCCCCTCCAATATATATGCATGCTTGAATGCACCACCACTAACGCAGAAATATCTCGGATTACAACCGTAGATATGGGGATCCTTGAGGATCTCGATCCCCAGCCAGTGCAGATCCTTAAAATATCGATCCGTAACGATCCGTAGGGATTGGGTGCTTAAGCAACCATATTTTATTTTGTCCAATAACAACTTTCATATTTACCCCAACTTCAAGGTCCGGGCACCCTGAGCGATCAGCCCGGAGAAACTGTACCGCCAACTATGGAAACAGTAATTTCTTATGGAACATCTACACTACATCCGAAGTGGTTAGGATCAAGTGATCCGCCTCGTATTTATCATCGAATCCGACGCAGTGCTATACACATTGTAAGCTCCACCAATATAACGAGGAAGCGCCGACTTCGTCGGCGAGGCCCTTGCTTGGAACCTTGTTTGATACTCTGCTGAGAGCTCTGCATTACAGTGCTGTTTTGTCACAATGCTTTGTTTAATTTACCATTACATTGGACCATGTCTCTGCCTTGTACAAAGTTGTTTACCACGTGTATCGTCAGTCTCCGCGCCAACCCACCCTGATCTTCCTCCTCTGTGCGTATCCATATCCTTTGCCATTTCCCTCTTCAATCACCCCAGATCCTGACGCCAGGACAAGGCCGGACTTGCATTCAGCTTGGATTCAGCTGCAAAATAATGCGCTAAGCACGTCTTTGATAGTGCGCTGGGGTCGTTGGACTGCTTGATAAGAAGGTTCTTGAAGATGGGGATGTATCTTAAGTAGTACACACAGTACTTGAATGTTCAGGCAGAAATAGAGCATCGAGGGAGCCTGTTCGGCAGTCTCCGACGGGTGACATCACCTTCGGAAAAATACGGAACATGTTGAGCGGATCAAACCGGGTGGTATGAAAAGTGGTGCAATTATGAGTTTGGAGAGACCTTGTCAAGCAATGTAATGTGGAAAAAATTAGGACATATTGCTTTTGAATATTAATTTATTGAAGGTTCCAGGATCGTCTTGAATACTCTTCAATCGAGTGAACTGAAACGACACAAATGACTCAACTAAATGACGGACGTCTTCCTCAATGTTTTCCTTTTTCAACGTCCTTGAAAAGAAAGTCATCAAATGTCGCAGGTGGAGAGTTCACAAGATACCTTAGAAGAGCCGAAATCCGCAAAAGAATGCCTCCTCGTAGAAATTTCCAGTGATATTCCCTGCCAATTATTAGGGCCAGTAGTTGATGAAATGATGTCGGCTCACCATGTTTGACTGCGGCACAAAGACTAAATGCGAGGGATTGGAAGACGGGTGACCGGTGTCTAGGTTCACAACATCGCTTTTGGGTACGCGAAAGCGCTGGCGTCCATTGAGTCTAAACTGGTCAATAATCTGCGCTTGCACCAAAGAGAAAAGAACTCACGAGGCAAGGAAGGAATTGGAAAATACTGGAGACAAGATCAGATCAACTAACTTTCAGGTGGCGAATTTCGACAGTCTTACATTTGGCAAGAATTAGGTAGAATGGAACCCATATCACTAAGGGAATGCCTTGTTTCTTAGGTAGCACAAAGATGTGATGTTTGATACTCACAATCGTTCCTCAGGACAAACTGTCCCCAAGTAAGTGCTGGATATGATTCAGACGCTCGATGGATTTGGGTAAGGCTTACAAGAATTGTGGTGATTACACTGGTTCCACTGAATCGGAAGAAAAATCAGAACGACAACGTTTTTGAACCGACCACCTCACTGACCCTGTGGCCACCCCAGACTCTGCCGTACATATGTAGTCTATCAGAATTCGAACTATTCACGACGCAGTAGTCTTACCGATTGTCCAAAGGACGAGAGTGTCCACCATTCTTCTGGTCCTACACAGCTGAGGGAGACCATTAGACCGAATGAATATGACAACGCACTCGTTGACCCCTGACGTCCGCATGGTCCACAGGCAGTAGGAGATGGATACCGCAATAATGACGTCAACGCTCGCACCAAGGGAGAGCGCTGTAACCACGAGAGACATATACCTTTCCTGAAGTTCTGAAATTTGTTTCATATGCGACGTGATACCTAGCGAGCCAAAAGCGCAGACGGCATGCAAAAATGTCAACAGAAAGCATATTATTGTAATTGCCCATCGCCCAGACAATTTGTGAATTCGGTGGGCGAAAAAGACCTGCACTACAGTTGGTTCAACTCTATACAATCGAGAGAAGAACACCCACATGGACCATGGAATATATTAACATAGAAAACAAAATTGTCATGTACAAAGAGTGCGGTGGCTTTTTGATGTATTGCGATTGGCCATAGAAGGTCACAGTCACCGAGTAGATCTATTTTGACATAAGAATAAGCTGAACTTCTACTATTCACATCACGTACTGTGTGCCAAGTCGAAATGGTATGTCCAAGCTCGAGAATCCTGAATAAAAATATCAGCGAAGTTGAGGACGGCTGTCGCTGAACATTGTGACCACAAGAGTCCAACCTGCTGAGAACTTCAGCGACCAATTCTTCACAGCCACAGCGATTGAACAACATACCGCCGACTTTAGAAGCTTCGAGTCCGTGGAGAAGTGTCCATAGTAATAAAATGTCTGGAGTGTTCCAATTCCGAACAGGAAGGTACAGACAACGCCCCCGATTTCAATCGCCCCGAGCGTGTCGTCGAGCGGCGGGATGGCACTTTGCGACATTTATAGCACTAGGGAACTGGAAAGACAGTCGGTGTTTGGGTTGCACCATGCTTATATACAAAAAGAGCTGTCCCGCTATGGACCTAAATACACCCGAAAGACCCAGGTGATGCTGTTCTGGCAACAAAATCGGGGCAGATGTTCACAGGATGGTGGGTGGATACAGAGGACCTGATATATCAGCGGGAGGGTTCGATATATCGTCATCGTCTAAGCTATTGATATCAACTGGGTTCTGTATTCGAGTTTCAGCTCTGCAAACTTCCTCGGTTTGTCCAATACAGTCCTCCACTGACCGACCGGCACTTACATTTTGTTGTGACAGCAGACTTGGAAAGGGGACTTCTGAGGTGTACTCGAGCCCTCCTTCACGCAGTGATCCAAGGCTCCGAGTCAGTGTTGAAATCGCTGGAACGTGCTGTAGCGACAGTTTCCCGCTCAATCCGGTGGTAAATGAGGCGCCGTCGGGCAGTGCAATTGCGGCAGATGTGGAGCGTATGGCACGGCACGTACACTGCTTTTACAGTATAATCGCGGCAGATGTGTACAGTATCAGTCTAAGCGGGTGAGCTTAGTCATTATCCCAGCAGTGGACTGAGCCATTGATAGTTATATCACATCAGCAGTGCGAGTCCCATAAAATAAAACATGCCCAAGCCTGACGGTACAACCGAGAAAAAAGTACCCACCAACGCTCAAGCACAGTCGAATTTGCCATTCAAGCCACCGAGAGGGCGTTCCACAAGGAACGGAGGCACCACTGCCATTGATAACGCCGGGGATTTGGTATGAAAATATACCCGCGCCGGACCAAATAGCCACTTTGCGATGCAGCCATTGGAGCCACACAATGGCTGAGTCGCGTTGCGTCATCTGGTGGCTCCGCCTGCCAAATATACCCGCGGATGTCTGTCGGAGCCGTGGGGTATAAATTTAGCACGGTGGAGCCATCGGGTGGCGCAATGCAATTCAGCCATTGGGTGGCTCCAATGGCTGCATCGCAAACACTCTAATATGCAGGGAATATGGCACTTGCCTACCAAGCGTACTTGAGCACTAGCGGGCGCTAGATTGCTAGGCAATTGTTTATCCAGACGCGGCGCCGCCGCAATTTTGACAAGGCCATATACTCTTGAAACTTGAAGTTGTGTTGGAAGCCAAGCCACATCGCACATGTTCAACCAGAGCGGGAGAAGCCAGATGGTGGTCCTATAGTTTTTTATGTAGAGCACTTCACAGGTTGACTGGAGCGGATCTCCATACACATACCGACATTTGTCGCAACTCAGTCTCAGGCCCCGGGTAGGGAGTGACGTGGATGCGCCGGTTAGTCACAGTCATTTCAAAAAAGTATACGGGTTTTGATGGGGTGGTGCTACTCGATTTGTGCTTACATTTGTTTGCGACAGTGTCTGCGGCTCCACTCTTTAAAAACCCCAAACTTATTTCGGAACCACTTGTAGCTATCAGGCAGTGTGTTCTGGCGAGAGAAGTGATTTTTTTCCGGCCTGAAATGGCCACCGCAAGCAAGCCGAGAGTCAGCGTGCAGCAACACGTCCTCGGAGGAGTGGTAGTGCTAGCCGACCTTCCGTTTCCACAAATAAAGGTAACCAAAAATCGAGGAGCACCACTCGATCAAAACTCGTATACTTTTTTGAAAACGGCTGGATTAGGACGGATGATGAATGATCCGCGGATCGTTGTTTGTTCCTATTGATTTCACCGTATTGTCCTCGAAACACGACGTCTGCCATCCAAAAATATTTTTGGAGGAAATAGAAACACATATTAAAGTTAAATGTCTCCCCAGTATTATTTTAAGGGCGATCAGGGTAGTATTCAATATGAAGTTCCTTGTAAAATAATTGAAATCAGCCAAAGCCAGCCGGTGAGTACCAAGGGATCATGCTGAGGGTGTGAAAACTTGCAAGCAGATCGTTTAGACAATTAAACTATGTTTCCCTCGATAAACCACCGTTACACCTACAGAAAGACCCAAACGACTAACGGTGGATAACGACGGATAGCTTTCCACGGATAACGACGGTTCGATCATCCGTGGATTAATGATCGGACGACATAGCATGGACGGATAGCCGGACGAGTTAATCCATTTTAGTCCCTAGTCGCAAGCACATCGACACATGCAACAACTTGGAGTGTTACAATCCGGCTTGAAGTGAATTCCACAACGGCGTGCAGCGAAAAGGTGGTGTCTGTAAAGGCGAGCAACGATGAAGAATAAAACGGAGAGGAGCTGTTAGCGCTGGGCCCACTAACGCTCTTTGATTCCCCAGCACCATGCAGCGAAATATAGACTTTGAGCTTGGAGAATCAGGCGCGCAACGAAGAGAAAAATGGGAATTCTGGAAAAGATTATTTATTAGATGAATATAATATCGAAAGCTTACGGCAGTGGAGAGAAAGAAAATGAAATCGAGTCTTGAAGGTATGCCGTGCAGTTGCGATGTGAAATTAGGATTACTTGAGAGGTCCAGGGACGATAGTGTACTTAGTGCCTGTACGCTGGGATACTTCCTGGGAACCGGTGTTCATGAGTTGGACCGTGCCGTGTAATGCTACCTACCTACCTACTTGTGCTGTGCAGAACGACTTGAGAAAATAAAACAAGCACAGTAACAGGTGCCTCGCGCATTGGGCATGGAAAATTGATGATACTCTACAGTATATATGCATGTCAACGATAATCTATGCAAGCTATCGAACGTACAAACTACTCCAACCGCCCCCCCCCGCGTACGCGCAGTCGGTAGCAGCCCCTTCCGATTCTTCCTCCCGTCCAGCCTGCGCCAAAAGAGCACGCGTCGCAAGCCGCCCCTGCGCACCACGGTTACTCCGCCCGCCACGCCGGCGCCCACCTGGACATGCCACAGCGCGCCCAGCGCGCGGCGGTACAGCCACACCAACTGCAGCACGTACTTGAATATGACTTTTGCGCCGAGCTTGGATGCGCCGGCGGTGCGCACGCCGAACGCGTAGGGCACCTCGGGCGGACGCGCGGCGCCGGGGATGGCGAGGAGGAGCTCGAGCGCGATCTTGAAGCCCTGAGGTGAAAGTGGGCGTGCGCGCGCAGGAACGCATCCCTTCGCACGGCGAAGAAGCCGGTCATGGGATTGCCGGCGGTGGTGAGCAGGCGGGCGAGGATACGGGCGCCCCAGCTGATGACGCGGCGGTACAGCGGCCAGCTCGCGTCCATCGACACGCCGCGGCCGTAGCGCGTGCCCAGCGCCATCGGCGTGTCCCCGAAATCGAGCGCGGTGAGCAGGGCGGGGATTGCGGTGGGCGGATGCTGTAGGTCCGCGTCCATGACGACGAGGCGTTCACCGCGCGCACGCTCGAAGGCCGCGCAAGACCGCGGAGCTGAGCCCGCGCTCGCCCGTGCGCGTGAGGAGCTGTACCGTGGGGTGCGAAGTGCGCAAAAGTGCGACTTCTTCTGCGGTGCCGTCGCGCGAGTCGTCGTCGACGAAGAGGATCTCGGTGTGCTCGGCGAGTTCTGTGGGAAGGGCGGCGAAAGTGGCGAGGACCAAGGGCTTGAGGTTGGCGCGCTCGTGGTACGTGGGGATGATGATCGAGGTCGAGATGCGTGGGTCAGACTGCGAGGGCGGCGAGTTTACGGCCGAGAGACTGGGTGTGTAGGGATAGTTAATGACACCCCATTGCTTTTCTACATGCATCCTGCCCCTCCAATATATATGCATGTTTAAATGCACCACCACTAACCGCAGAAATATCTTGGATTAGAACTATTGATATAGGGACCCTTGAGGATTCCCGAGCCCAGCCAGTGCGGATCCTTAAAATGCTGTTCCATATCGATCCGTAGAGGATTGGGTGGTTAAGCGACCATATTTTATTTTTGTCCAGGTAGTAACTTCATATTTACCCCAACTTCAAGTTCCGGGCACCCTGAGCGATCAGCCCGGAGAAATTGGACCGCCAATATTAGAACAGTAATTTCTTAAGGAATATCTACAGTACCCCTGAAGTGGTGATCCGGCTCGTATCTATCATCAAATCGAGGCAGTGCTACGCACATTGTAAGCTCCACCGATATAATGTGGAAAAAGTTAGGACATATTGCTTTTGAATATTAATTTATTGATGGCTCCAGGATCGCCTTGAATAGTATTCAACCGACGGAACTGAAGTGACACAAATTACTCAACTAACTGACGGAACTCTTGCTCAATGTTTTCCTCTTTCGACGTCCTTGAGAAGAAAGTCAGCAAATGCCGCAGGTGGAAAGTTCACAAGATACCTTAGAAGAGCCGAAATCCGCAAAAGAATGCCTCCTTGTAGAAATTTCCAGTTCTGTTCCCTGCTCATGATTAGGGCTAGTAGATGATGAAATGGTGTCGGTTCACCATCTTTGATTGCGGGGCAAAGACTAAGTGCGAGAGATTGGAAGACGGGTGACCGGTGTCTAGGTTCACAACATCGCTTTTGGGTACGCGAAAGCGGTGGTGTCCGTTGAGTCTAAACTGGTCAATGATCTGCGCTTGCAACAAAGAGAAAAGAACTCACAAGGCAAGGAAGGAATTGGAAAATACTGGAGACCAGATCAGATCAACTAACTTTCAGGCGCCAAATTTCGACTGTCTTACATTTGGCAAGAATTAGGTAGAATGCAACCCATGTCACTGAGGGAATGTCCTGTTTCTTAGGGAGCATAAGGATGTGGTGTTTGATACTCACAATCGCTCCTCAGGACAAACTGTTCTCAAGTAAGTGCTGGATATGACTCAGACGCTTGATGGGTTTGAGTATGGCTTACAAGAATCATGGTGATTACACTGGTTCCACTGAATCGGAAGAAAAATCAGAACGACAAAATTTTTGAACCGAGCACATCACTGACCCGGTGGCCACCCCAGACTCTGCCGCACATAGCCTATCAGACTTCGAACTAGTCACGACGCAGTAGTCTCACCGGTTGTCCAAAGGACGAGAGTGTCTACCCTTCTTCTGGTCCTACAAAGCTTAGAGAGACCATTAGACCGAATGAATATGACAACGCACTCGTTGACCCCTGACGTCCGCATGGTCCACAGACAGTAGGAGATGGATACCGTAATAATGACGTCGACACTCGCGCCGAGTGAGAGTGCCGAAACCATGAGAGACTTATGCTTTTCCTGACGTTCCGCAACTCGTTTCAAACGCAGAAAGACTCCTATCAAGCCAAAAGCGCAGCCAGCGCGCAAAAATGCCAACGCCCAGCAGATGATCGTAATTCCCCACCGCCCAGACAATATGCGAATTCGGTGGGCGAAAAAGACCTGCGGTACAGTTGGTTCTTCTCTGTACAATCAAGAAGAACGAACACGCACTTGAACAATGGAATATATGAGTGCAGAGAAGACAACCATCATGTCCAAAGAGTGCGGTGGCCTTTTGATGTACTGGGATTGGCCATAGAAGGTCACGGTCACCGAGTAGATCTGTTTTGACATAAGAACAAGCTGAGCTTTTACCATTCACATCACGTACTGCATGCCAGGTCGAGATGGTATGTCCAAGCTCGAGAATCCTGAATGAAAATATCAGCGAAGTTGAGGATGGCTGTCACTGAACACTGTGACCACAAGAGTCCAACCTGCTGAGAACTTCAGCGACCAATTCTTCGCAGCCACAGCGATTGAACAGCGTACCGCGGACTTTAGAAGCTTCGAGTCCGTGGGGAAATGTCCATAGTAATGAAATGTCTGGAGTGTTCCAATTCCGAACAGGAAGGTACAGACAACGCCCCCGATTTCAAGAGCACCTAGTGTGTCGTCGAGTGGCGGTGCGGTACTTTGCGACATTGCTAGCACTGGGGAATTGGAATGGAAATCGAAATTTGGGTCGCTCCTCCTTAGATATAAAAAGAGGTGGACGGACCAAGGTATGGCCGAAGTACTCAGAAGGCACTGCTTTGGCAGTACAATATGGCAGGTGGGTATATATCAACGGGAGAGCTTGATCCTTCTCCCCGCACTGGACTGAGCCATTGATAGCTATACCACATCAGGTGCGAGTCCTATAAAACAAAAGATGCCCAACCCTGACGGCACAAACGGGAAAAAAGTACCCACCAAAGTTCAAGCACAGTCGACTTTACCTTTCAAGCCACCGAGAGGGCGTTCCACAAGGAACGGAAGCGTCACTGCCATTTAACGCCGGGGAATTGGAATGAAAATCTACCCGCAACGGACCAAATATGCAGGGGTGTGTTGATCGGTGAAAATGAGTCTTGCCCCGATTCAGCCTTTGGGAGAGCTCACGATTTGATCGGTAATCTAAGGACCGGTATAGAATCAGACTCCATAAGTTTACCGACTATCATAACTATGTGGAGTCTGGCTACGGGAGACTAGGGGAAATGGCACTTGTCTACCAGGCGCCATGTACCACGTACAAGCGTATTTGAGCGCTAGGTTAATTGTTTGTCCAGATGCGGCGGCGCAGTTTTGACACAGCATATACTCTTTAAACTTGTGTTGGTAGGTAGGAAGCTAGATAGGATTTGAGCGTTAGCAGGGCGCTAGGTGGCGGGCAATTGTTTGTCCAGATGCGGCGCCGGCGCAGTTTTGACACGGCCATATACTTTCGAAACTTGTGTTGGAAGCCACTGGCACGGGCAAGCCAACCCACATCGCACATGTTCAACTAGAGCGGGAGAAGCCAGATGGTAGTTTTTTATGTAAAGCACTTCGCAGGTTGACTGGAGCGGATCTCCATACACATACCGACATTTGTCGCAAGTAAACCGGTTAGTTAGGACGGATGATGGATGATCCGTGGATCGTTGTTTGTTCCTATTGATTTCACCGTATTGTCCTCGAAACACGAAACACAGCTCATGAACCGTGCCTGGAAGTTGTTATGTCGCCCGATTTGGACATAATATTGGCCATGTGAGCAGTGTTATCTCTCGAATCAGGTCTTTTTTCAAGTTTTTTCAAGACGACCTCCACATGAGCCCGAAACACGACGTCTGCCATCCAAAGATATTTTTGGAGGAAATAGAAACACATCTTAAAGTTAGATGTCTCCCCAGTATTATTTTAAGGGCGATCAGGGTAGTATTCAATATGATGTTCCTTGTAAAATAATTGAAATCAGCCAAAGCCAGCCGGTGAGTACCAAGGGATTATGCTGAGGGTGTGAAAACTTGCAAGCAGGATCGTTTAGACAATTAAACTATGTTGCCATCGATAAACCACCGTTACACCTCCAGAAAGACCCAAACGACTAACGGTGGATAACGACGGATAGCTTTCCCACGGATAACGACGGTTCGACCATCCGTGGATAAATGATCGGACGACATTGCATGGACGGATAGCCGGACGAGTCAATCCATTTTAGTCCCTAGTCGCAAGCACATCGACACATGCAACAACTTGGAGTGTTACAATCCGGCTTGAAGTGAATTCCACAGCGCCGTGCAGCGAAAAGGTGGTGTCTGTAAGTAAAGGCGCGCAACGAAGAAGAAAACACGGAGAGGAGTTGTTGGCGCAGGGCTCGCTATTAGCTTCTCTTTAATTCCACAGCGCCATGCAGCGAAGTATAGATTCCGAGGTTGGAGAATCAGGCGCGCAACGAAGAGAACAAATGGGAGTTCTGGAAGGATTACATATTAGATGAGTATAATATCGAAAGCTTAGCGTAGTGGAGAGAAGGAAAGATGAAATCGGGTCTTGAAGGTATGTCGTGGAATTGTGACGTAGGATTACTTGTGCTGTGCAGAACGACTTGAAAAAATAAAACAAGCACAGTAACAGGTGCCTCGCGCATCGGGCATGGAAAATTGATGATACTCTATAGTATATATGCATGTCAACGATAATCTATGCAAACTATCGAACGTACACGTACCACTACTCCAACCGCCCCCGCGTACGCGCAGTCGGTAGCAGTCCCCTTCCGATTCTTCCTCCCGTCCAGCCTGCGCCAAAAGAGCACGCGTCGCAAGCTGCCCCTCCGCACCACGGTCACTTCACCCGCCACGCCGGCGCCCACAAGCACATGCCACAGCGCGCCCAGCGCGCGGCGGTACAGCTACACCAACTGCAGCACAGTACTTGAATATGACCTTTGCGCCGAGCTTGGACGCGCCGACGGTGCGCACGCCGAACGCGTAGGGCACCTCGGGCGGGCGCGCGGCGCCGGGGATGGCGAGGAGGAGCTCGAGCGCGATCTTGAAGCCCTGAGGTGAAAGCGGGCGTGCGCGCGCAGGAACGCATCCCTTCGCACGGCGAAGAAGCCGGTCATGGGATCGCCGGCGGTGGTGAGCAGGCGGGCGAGGATACGGGCGCCCCAGCTGATGACGCGGCGGTACAGCGGCCAGCTCGCGTCCATCGACACGCCGCGGCCGTAGCGCGTGCCCAGCGCCATCGGCGTGTCCCCGAAATCGAGCGCGGTGAGCAGGGCGGGGATTGCGGTGGGCGGATGCTGTAGGTCCGCGTCCATGACGACGAGGCGTTCACCGCGCGCACGCTCGAAGCCGCGCAAGACCGCGGAGCTGAGCCCGCGCTCGCCCGTGCGCGTGAGGAGCTGTACCGTGGGGTGCGAAGTGCGCAAAAGTGCGACTTCTTCTGCGGTGCCGTCGCGCGAGTCGTCATCGACGAAGAGGATCTCGGTGTGCTCGGCGAGTTCTGGGGGAAGGGCGGCGAAAGTGGCGAGGATCAAGGGCTCGAGGTTGGCGCGCTCGTGGTATGTGGGGATGCTGATCGAGGTCGAGGTGCGCGGGTCCGGTAAAAGTGACGCGGACTGACGCGGCAGTGGTGCGCAGTGACGCGGCAGTGACGCGCAGTGACGCGGCGTTGACGCGGCACAGACGCGGCATGGCTGTGTCATTGAGGCGGCGGAGACGCGCTGCCTCTACATCTTTAGCAAATACTCCCTGTACCCTGAACCACGTTCCCACAATGTTTTCTAATGCCAAATGCAGGGTTTGGAGCCAAAAAACTGCCCCCCAATTTTTGGTCAGTTAAAACTTAGATTCACCGAAGGCCTGATAAAAGGACACAGTTTGTAAGTACTGGTCAACAAGCACGCTGAGAAAAAAACATTAGGACACTGCATAGATGTCATAGTATCTCAAGTTCTTACTTCCCTAGTTTGAACAATGTATTAGTCAACCGGAAGTTTCAAGTCAAACATGAGATCATGACCAGAAGAATATTACATGAGCAGTAAATCATATTGGTGCTCACTTGGGCCTTGAACTTTGCAGATAGAAGGTGAAATTGCATTCGGACAGAATCCAGGATTAAATGAAATAATGACTGGTCGGCCAGTATAAGTGTCACAAGATAAAGGTTGCTTATACTGTACTTTAATAATCAATTCGACAGTCACGTGTCACGCGGGGGTCTGTCGAGGCCGAAATTCGGTGTTTGTCACGCGTCACCAAGGGCTCTGTCGAATTAAAATTTTGGTTTGTAACACCAAAATCGGCCGCGGTCGCGCAAAAAAGCTCGATTTCGACGAATTTTTGGCTCCATTTGTCGAAATTTTCCGGTCGGTCACGCCAAATTTTGTGGGTTGTCGAATTGTCGAACTGGAATTTGTGGTCACGCGTCACCCCCCCTGTCGAATTGATCGTTAAAGTACAGTAATCGTAGAACGGTTATGTTGGAGTAAATGTTCCATCGCCATGCATTAAAGAGAACTTGACTTAAACAAGAAACTACTGACGTCGGATTTGATTCAGAAAACAGTCCTGGGTTCATGTTGAATTCCCAAATCATGACTCGCCTATGTAGTAGGTAAATGTAATATTAGAATAGGATCTGGGGGTGAATATTCAAGGAATTACTAATGTCAGAGACATTTAATTCAACGGACAATCAAAGATAACAATCAGCAGTAGTCAGTTAGTCAGTCTCAAACTTCAAGGACAGAAGCCAGAATCACATCTGGATGGATCCTAAATTGATTGAAATAATGGCAGGTCAGCCAGTGTACATAAGTGTCATTGCTTACTATTGTAAGAGAATATGTTGGTTGAATCGGTTGCGAATCACGACTTGCCTTTATACTAGGGTAGCATTAGAATCCATAAAAAATTAGTTCAATTCAGAAAGCAGTCTA
Organism: Mycena rebaudengoi; assembly: GCA_029282285.1. Classification (NCBI taxonomy): domain Eukaryota; kingdom Fungi; phylum Basidiomycota; class Agaricomycetes; order Agaricales; family Mycenaceae; genus Mycena; species Mycena rebaudengoi. The sequence goes on from JARJCX010000060.1 coordinate 641,620, forward strand.
AGTAAGGTTGGTGGTACTGCTCACTGGTTGAAGAACTCGACTATGCAGTAGGTAAATGTTCAATACATTGAAACAGAATTTCAGTGTGAAAAAGAAATTACTCACCTCACATTTGATTCAGTGTGCAGTCAGTGACGATAGTAAATGTGGTGCACAATCACACCACCCAACCCTTTATGTCAACCAAATGCCATAGATTAATGACTTGCATGCCTCTTCCGGATGTTTGTGTGAACAGCCACGAAGAATATTGGTGGAGGTCGCTCATCTGCATGAGGAAGGAGCATCTAACTGGTTCTGGTCAGTACTTCACACGAAATACTGGTATGTGTGATTTGCACCAATGTCCAGTTGACCATGATGTGCTTAACTCGGCTCTATGCATCTCTTTAATTAGTGGAGCATTACTGATAATAACTTTACTGGACTCGCCCTTGCCGTGAGTTTAATTTAATTCAAGGCAACCCATTGGCTTTGCTTCAGAATTCCTCGTGGTATGCGCATATCCAGCCAATGGGCTCAAATATCCTCGGATTTTCTCAAGCTGCCTAGCACCCGCTGGGACATTCAAATATTTCACCTTTTTTCTCGCATTGGCCCAGGCAACTAAGAAGGGTGTATCTGAAGGTGTCTTCTGGAGTGCCTCATCAGACCGGATTCAATCAGTGTAATGGTCAAGTGCTAATATCTAAGGGACGACTGGGAACGGCAGTGGTGTGAGATCTTTTAGCAAGGTGATAGCATGAGCCGCAGGCGTTGGATTCCAACATTCACTTCATTTGGTCCTGATTTTCTCGGAGGTTCTGTCTTTTTACTTGCTTCAGAGTGGAAGAAAAATTTTGTAGGCTAACTTAATATTCCCAGGCAACTTAGTGAGGTTCTTTTTAATCCGGTGAACCATGAAGGGATTCAGGTTTTCCTTAACAGATTGTTGCAGATTATCCGTTCTCTAACGAAATCTCTCGAATGTCATTGTACATGTTGTGCGACATCCCCATTTGTATATCCCCATTCCTGCCCCTCCTCTCTGGTCCTTCATTCGCTGCTTTTTTCGACTCCCACAAGCGCGCAGTATGTGCACAGATATGTTCCATTTACAGCCACGGGACACTGCTAACACACCATGGGATCGTACCTCCTGACCTTGGAACTGCGGCAAAGTGCCTCGACTTTGACATTCCACAGCTTTTTATGCAACCTCATGACTTGAACACAAGACCTGAATCAACTGTATCGCGGTAATAACATCTGAAAGGCATCTTCTTCAATGCCGCAGCCAGGCGACGATGCTGCGGCCACGTATTGCTGCGTGGCTTGCCCCGGTATAAAACAGCTCACTTTCTGGATCCCGTCGGCTAGTCTGCCCGCCTAGTCTCCCACTTGAAAATTCCGGCACTCAAGCTGGTTTTTTATGATATACAGCAAGCACTGAAGGCCTAGGCGACTTGCTCTTCAAACTCATCAAACTCACTCCAAGAACGTTCTTTCTCACCTCTCTTCGTTGTGTTCTGCCACAGCATCTACTCGTGTTACATTCTTCCATAACGAAACACTGCGAACTAGGCTTCAATCCGAACGACGGATCCTTATTCCTCCGTCGGTTTTTCAAAGTGTGCCAACATTCATGGGATCGCAATTCCTTACACACAGACTTCATCAGCAGCATGCTCATCTCTTAGCAACGCAGCTACGCTACCAATTACCTCTGCAATATGTTTCCTCAATCTACCATGGATTTATGGTCGGTTTGTCATCATCCGTACTCTAGGGAAGGGACTCTTGCTTATTCTGGTGAAGTACTATGCGCTTTGCACAGATTTTGCTCGCACTCAGGTTCCCCTGTCCCAAATTTAGGTTACCTGAACGATGGCAGCTTCTTCGTAGCCAAGTTCACTGTAGGGTACTTGAATACTCTATATTACAAGTAAATTGCCTGAGACCTAAAATAAAATATTGCTCTACCATGCACCGGAAAGACGCACACCAGCCCTGTCAATGGTGGCCGGAGCGAAGCGAAGGCATATCTGTGAATTACTCAATATCTAGAACGCTAAACAAACTCAACCCAACATGGCAGTAGCACGCACAGAGGTGAGAACTAAGGTGCACTGCTGTATTAATTTTGAGTTAATGAGTCGATACCCACGGCTGAGCATCAAGCTCAAGTAAAATTTAGTTATAAACTGGAACTACTATGAACAGAGTAAGTATTGAGGCCTGGGGTGAAGTGGTTGTTCATATACCAAGCACCAAATCATTTAAGTGAATAAGTCATCGGATGACGGAACTACCTTGCAGACATAAATAAACCAAGTGAGTTGGAATGGAGAAGCTTCAATCCAATATTCTTGGCCCATGTAATATTAATGAAATGAACCTGTAAACCGCTTTTAAGGCATTTATTTCAGCTATTTTCGGTGTAGAGGATCAATTCCAGTCAAATTTAGGATGCCGCGTCAATCATGGTTGTGTGATGCTCTCACTGAACTATGTCGTAAACTCACCAATAGTACAGGCTATATGGGCCGGGGGCAAAGGTTGGCTTTGAATTGCAAACAGGCTAAGTAGTTGTTGTATCTGACTTGAACCAAGTTAGAACACCAAGTGCGACACACTGGATAAACTACTGGAAGTGGGAACTGAGTCTGATCACTTCATACAATGGTATCGACCCCACGGCTCCTTGGCGTTGACGCGGCGTTGAGGTGGTACTGATGCGGCGGGAACGCGCATTGAGGCGGCAGTGACGCGCGTTGACGCGGCAGTGACGCGGTAGTAACGTGGCAAAGGCGCGCACTGACGCGCGGAGGCGCGCACTGACCCGCACCTGACGCGGCACTGAATTTATTCAAAACACATTGTTAAGTAGTCAGAATCAAAGAACAAGCCTCCAGCCACTCCCTAACAACGAGCCAGTAAGAAGCCAGCAGAAATACTGACTTGTGGGCTGAGGTGGGTGATATTTTTGGCATGGCTGCTGTAAATCATGGCAAGTATAGTGTACAGTATCTTCATAATGGTCCTGCATACTTATAGAGGTCCCTATTTTTCATTCCGCAAAGGTCTGAGAGGTTTTAATCATGCCGCGTCAGTGCGCGTCAGCCGCGTCAAAATATCCTGACCCAGCCCGGTCCGGACTCCGGTATGGGCCGCTTTTGATACATGTGTCGTGTTTAATCTCTATGCCGTCTTTCGTAATGTGTGTGTCTGTCACCTTTCTTCAATCATGCTAAGACCCTTACCTAAAGGTAGCGGGGATTACTAAAGAACGAGTTATCTAAACAAGTTTAGGACTCGTAATCTGCGATCTGATACACATCCGACAACCGTGCGGGATGGATGGCACCAGATTCGATCAACAGAGGGTCACTAAGTGTGAAGTTTCTGAATCCAGCCTCGACTTTCAGCTGCTCAAATACTCAAGAGAACGACTGGATGGCTGGGCGTGGTCTGAGGGTCACTCAGAGCGGAACGCGGAGCGAGAACACGCTGCGGGGCGAGTGGGATCGCTCGACAATTTCGTCATTCTCTCGGGACTTCAGCAGCTGTAACTGATACGTAATTCGGATAAGAATAACTGCTAAGCTGCACTGCAGTTCCTGGGACAAGTCCAATTGAATTTATGGTAGTCGTTCTGCAAAGTGACTGGCACAAAAATGATATACGGGGCAAATGAGAGCGTCCGGAAACGGCCGACATAGGCGAATGAAAAGGATGACGTGCAGAGTGTTTCAGAACACCAGCTGGTTGCACAAATTATAAAGAGAAACCCACTTTAATTCGGGTGTTCTGCGCTGGAGGAAATGTTGGATCGGAATATATCTCAAGCAGGTAAGGGACCATGAGTATAATGTCCTGGATTAAGTAAAAGTGATACAACGTGCAAAGAATAGGGCTGCCGCCCGTTGCCGCGGCGGCAACGGCCGTCGATTTACGGCCCGCCGAGAGGTTGAACAGGGTCTTGACGGGACGGGACGGTCAACGACACGGCCGTCACGGGTGTTGAATGGGCTGTAGGTGGGGAAAAAATAAATATGGGCCACCTTCTGTCCTAATTGGACTCCCAGAGTAAATAAATGTCTTCAACACAGGAAGCTTCAATGTTGTGTGTTATTACAAGTTTCAACTCATAAAGACCTTAGTTGACTGAATTTAAACTCCGCCATCAGGCCCGGCAACTTCCGTGCTCAACTTGAAGTTCAACATTTGTGAGGTGCAGCCAAAAGGCCCGTTGAAGTCCACTAATACATATGTAGTGTATTCCAGAAGGCCACCTCCTCATAAATCGGTCTCTGTGAGTGTGGGAACATCGAACCCGTGAACGGCCGCTGCGGCCGTGTTTCAACGGGCCGTAAATGAGCCTGCAGAATCCTTCACGGAACGGTAACGGCACCTGTTCAACGGGTGCCATCGAACCGTGGCAACGGCAACGGGCGGCAGCCCTACAAAGAAGCAGATCTGAGGTGTTGATTGGAAGGGAATGGGTGGGTAGGTGATGAAAACTCTGCTAGCTGTGCAAAGCAGCTCGAGCGGGCAATCACCGTCGATGGCGCCTGCGGTGCGCGAGTCGCGGTAGACATGGAGGTCAAGAATAAAGGTGTGAGATCCATATCAAGCCAGGGGACGGTGATGCCCGATCTCCTCCCGGCTTCGCAAGGGATCCGATCGTTATCTTCACCAATCGCATACCAAAAGGGTCGATCTCTGATTTTGGGCGATTGGGTTCTATTACATAGTCCCAGCTGCTGGACGTGCGCTACCATGCACCCTCATTGAGATCTAACCGTGCGGGAGAATTTCCGGACTTGATAGCCGTTGCAAGTACAGATGAATTCACGAAAGACCCAGAATACAGAACATCATCATTACCACGATGAGGATGTGGATCGCGGAGATTCGCTGGTACCTCGCCCACGAGTCCGACGGAGAAGAACTGCACTTCCAACCGAAGCTCCACGGAAACCAGAGAAACCAATAACGGGCATCCGGTGCTGGCGCTATATATTTCCTGCGGACGTCGGAGACCTAGAGCCATTGCAAACCCAGGATGCGCCGACGGTCGGTCAACAAAATCCTCCAGAGCAACAGCACACACTGCGGCGCCGGTGACCAAATATGTCCTGAAGAGTCGGAGAATTGGAGAGTTCCAGCCGCCCACTAGCGCCCACTGCGAAGCTGTTAACGTGATCGCATCTTGGTTAATTTGATATGCTAATCTTGTGCCCAATCCATGTTCATCCCGCTTGACAGATCGAATGGGGCTTTGGGAGTGCGATTTCCGAGGGAAACTTGGGTTAGCTTGAGTTCCAAAATAGCGTAGTGTCGCCGTTTTCTTTGGAATCACCTGTCATTGGAGCCGCGCTAGTCTTATTTAACCAAATCCCCGAGATCGCGACTCCGACACTTCACCCGGCATGCCTGATATTGCACTCGACAAGGTAGGGCAGCACACAGTCCTGAAGTTATTCCAAAGCTGACTCAGACGCCCTGTCTAGGCCTCATTTATTTCTCTTTGGGTGCGTTGAGCTTGAAGCGAATTTTTCTCAGAACTTGCGGACTCAATTTTTCGTCTAGGTGGAAACTCTGCTGTACGGTGAAGAGCCGATTTTTTTTTTTTTTTTCTGGCCATGAGCTCAGCGCCATACAGGTACTTATGCGGTCCTGTTCGCAATTTGCGTGCACGTCCTGCTTTACTCTCGCCGTGGTCCCGGTGGACAAGGGTCGAGCTTCAACTGGCCGCTCCTGACCACGGCCGTAGCGATGTTCACAATGTCCTCTATGCACATCGTTATCGGCCTTGTCAGGGGACTAACCGCATTCATCGACCGAAATGACATTCCGGACGGTGCTATCCTCTACTACGCCGAAATCTGGACATGGATCAACATTTTCAAGCAGGCACTATATGCGACTAACAAGTGTGTAGTAACTTCCCGTATTTTTTCCGCGGCACTGACACCTCGATGCAGCATCGTTGCCGATGGTTTGGTTGCAAGTACTCTGCGTGAAATGATCCTCGATTTATCTCATGAATTCCGCAGATATATCGCTGCTATATCGTCTGGGGCTCCAGATACAAAATCATCGTCGTTCCTTGTATCATGTTGCTCGCCATCTCCAGTGAGTCTTGGAATATTCACGACTTGTGATTGAAACTGAGTTCTGGGCAGTTTGTGCTTACGGGGCGGTCTACAATTTCAGCATAATGAAACCTGGGCAAGACGTGTTCGCTAGCAACGTTGCTGAGTGGGGAACGGCCCTGTTCAGTCTTTCTCTTGCCACGAATATTATCGTGACGTGCTTGATCGGTAAATGAACACGTTCTAGTTTCTATCGCTACTGAATTTCATGCAGCCGGACGCATATGGTGGCTCGCCAAAACAACAAACAAACTCCTCGGCAGCGAGCACAGCGACAAGTACCAGAACGCCATCGCTATCATGTATGTATCTTCTCAAAAATCAAAGTATTCCTATCTTACCTTGATTCAGCATCGAGTCTGGGGCGATCTATTCGATATCCCTAATGACACTGCTGATCTTGTATTGCTCCGAGACCAATGCACAGGTACGCTGCCTTTTCCACGTCAGATTATCTCCGGACTACATTAATTTCAACTAGTACATTGTATACGTCGCCCACGCTCAGATCACGGTCAGCACTATCGACGTGTTCTATATCCGGAATTTTTATTAACCAAAACCGCAGGGCATCGTCCCGACCCTGATCATCGCGCGCGTCGGGCTCGGCGTCAGCACGGAAGACAACACAACCGTCGGGCTGCACACCACCGCCGCCTCAAACAACAACACGCGCGTGCCGTACAACCGCTCCGCTGTCCGCATGTATGTGCAGCGCATGGTGGCCGAGGAGACCGTCGACAGTGGCATGGAGATGGACGATGCGGAGAGCAGCAGGAAAAAACACGCGAACTTGTATCACAGCAATGGTTTTGGGAATCATGATGTCTAAGCAAATTCAATGGGTTCGAGCGTACCGGTGTTATTTATATATATATATGGTGTATAGCCTGTTTTTTTACCGATGAACAACTATGTATCGCGACGTCCCAATATTTTAAATTCACTCGATGGCTGAGCTGACTAGTCAGGATTGCAAAACTCCTTGTTGAAGGGATGCAGGATGCTACAATCTAGCCTATAGCTTGTTACTCTCCTTCGCCAGGACTTCAAGGAGAGCCTTGGCCAATCCCTTAGGATTTGTCCGAACGACCTATCCGTAGTTCCTAAGCCCCGTTTTCCACTGGAGCCGACTACGACGACTCACAAGATGGCCAGCATCGGGAACACGGATCCAAGACGCGAGCTTGTGCGCCTGTCCTACGGCATTATTATGCCATTCTCAAGCAAGTCCTCCTTTATATCGCGGGATCTACCACGGAAAAAGAAAGAATGGTCAAGGTATATACAGTGCCATGCAGGGAGAGAGAGAACTAGTACTTACAAACATCGTCGATGGCGCCGGCAATGAAGTGCGTTGGGAACCGCTGAACCGTGAACGGTAGGCGACTTCAGGCCCTCCCGCCAAGGGCTGTCCAGCAAAAACCCCCAATTTTTCCCTAAAAAAAACTCATGTTTTGCCGACTTTTCAGCCTAGAAAAGCTTATATCGGACAAGGTTTTCGGCTGCCGAAGTGCCGATTCTTCTGACTCGGATCATGCCGCAGATACCCGAAAATTTCTGTAACAAACCCTCCCACGCTTCATCGGCGGTCACGGTTAGTCTCTCCTAGACAGATGCTTCAACAGTTCTAACTCGTACCTCGTTTGTTGAGTGGCGCTGCGCTTCCCCATCCACCCTTTCCCACTCGCGCTCGCGGTCCGCGCCAATGTCAATCGCGCGTATGGGGCACACGCTGCGCACGCCCTGCGTAATATTGAAAAACGTGTCCGTTCTCGTCTACCAGCGACAACACGTCCGAGGCAGCTCATCGTCAATACCAAGTACCAAAGTCCAGCCACGCGCGCCGTTGGGGCCCTGGCAGCGTGCTGTGTCGCATATATATGCAGTATGATTCGTTGAATACTAGCAGAATTCAGTATCCCGTTGAGTATGACCATAGGGTTTGCGAAGTTGAGGGATTGGCCCAAATATCATCGCGAGTGATATTTTCGCAGCGAATTGAACGAGCAAAGTAAGTCTCTTCAAGTTGGTTCATTGCCATATCGTCCGCAGTTTCCAATCGGGGTATTTCAATTCCAAGCAACAAAACGTTAGACAGATCGGGATGGACACAAAAGTCCGTGAAGATTTCCCGTTGAGGAGATTAATAGTAATTATTAATGTTAGGATGCAGGACTAACCATTTGGAAGGGATGAAGCGGAAAATTCAGTGGAGTCGGACTACTGTACTATTTCGACCAAGTGTTCACAGGGTGTTACACGTTACGCAGTAGTGTTCACTAGAAGTGGTGTTCATTCCGTGGGAAATTACTATAATAGGTATCCGGGCCGCCGATTTTTTATTTTTGACCCCGATTTTGACCCAAATCTGGACAAATTCTGGCCTGTTATGCGTTATGGGGGTCCAAAGTGTTCAGTTCACAGGTCGCTGTTACGCGTTATTTGAACAGTTGGTCGAAATAGTACAGTATGTTTAATGGGACACGTCTTGAACATCACGAACGAACACTCCCTCCTAGCCGCTACTCCAAGCCCAGCACAAAAATCTCCGTGCTCACCAACGGCAACCACCCTCGCACTACCGCCGCGTCAGGCGGCTGCTCGTCTCCGGACGCACGAATCACCACCTGCTGCAATGATGCCCCCGCCCGTCCGAGAAGCGCGTCAAGCGCCGCCCACCCCGGGTCATCCGTACACCTACCATGGTCACGAAGCAGAGCTCGACGCTTTCGAGCGCTTGCAAGCACCGCAGGTCCCCGAAATGGCTCAACATGGCGGCCCCGTGCCGGAAGGGGTCCTGGAGGTGGATGACCTGCAGGGTGGTGTTGCCCGCTAAAACCTCGGGCGCGAGGGGCTTATGGTCTGGTAGAATTGTAAGTATTATTACTGAGCAGTGAGGTGTTGGCACGGGAACTACCTAGCGTGGTGTATCGGACCTCCTGCACTGTGTGGGCATTCGCGGTGAGGAGTGGGGTGAGGTTCGCCCGCATCACGTCCAAGGAGCGCAGAAGCGTGATGTATCAACCATGCTGGCTCTCCAGTATGCGCCGATGTATCAAATGCTGTACACTACCAGCGGACGTTCCACTGAAATGCAGAGAATCACATGTTTGTGGAAGATCGGAATCAAGTCTGTGGGATTTCACTGGAGAACCCACTGTGTTTCTACAGCTTTACGAGGCCGTGGAAAGCCAGTGATCTGAGCTGTGGGATTTTGAAATCAGCATCTGATATCCCATGTAAGACCTCGTGCACAAAATTCCCTAAGTCCCCCGACAGGGATTACATTTGTTGTCTCCCCTTCTGCCAACTAAGTACCATGCATGCACTGTACGGTGAGTCAGGCAAAAAAATCCTTGATTCATTGCCTTTCCCTTCTCTTTTCTGGCACCTCAGACACGGGGGTGGGGAGAGGGGAGAGCTGAAGAGAGAGACTGCGCCCAAAATATGTCTGCACGGGATATATTGGAACAACTGGGATGACTCTAAGTACAAGCTGTTGTGGCTCAGTTGGATTGGGTTGTGCATTTTGATTGGTTCGTTTTATTGCGCCGTCGGTTCAATTCTTTTGGCGCGCGGAATTTTGGCATTATTCTGCGCCATCAGCAGTCTCTGCAATTCAGTGAATCTGTCACTGTCCATCCACGGCCTCGTAAACTTGTGGAAATCCAGTGGATTTAGTCACGTGGGTTCTGCAAAATTCTGGAATCACTCGATCTCTGTATTTCAGTGGAAGGTCCGCTGGCAGTGTAGTTACACCTTGAATCTGATATATCAACTCAGCACTCACCCGTATATGGCCGACAGCCTGCACCAGCAGTGGATGTTATTGAGCTAGCTCAATGTATTGGTATATTTGGTCGCCTATCCGCATTAGGAAGGCGATGTCAAGAGACTCTGGACATCGCCTGTCACGATGAGCTCGAAGAGATCAAATTAAATCGAGGAAAAATGTACATAAATAGCTAAAAAAAAGCCCTACTCATTGACCAGATCCACCCTAACGGGTCCGATAAAAGTGACGCGCACTGACGTGGCAGTGGCGCGCATTGACGCAGTGTGGCTGTGTCATTTAATAACTACTCCTTGTAAGCTGGGACAAGTTCCCAAAACGTTTTCTAGTGTATTTCTGCTCCCTATTTTTTACTCAGTTGATGCTAAGTAAATATTCACCCAAGAACTGAATATTGCAATCTGGTCAGTACTACAGGTCAGGTTGTAGAGTTCAAGTTCTCTAATATCAGAGACTGAGCCCAACTAATTCTAAACATGGTCAGCACCCCAGATTGGAGAGAACTCTTCTCCCTCACATTTCAGGTTGAACTTCGGGCGGAATTGCCATGGAGGACTGGAAGCGGAAGTGGAAGCGGAACCCATTAGTTGCTGCATCATCAGTAATCATAGCCTATTCGAAACAATTTGTGTCTAGATAGTAGACACAAGGTGCTGTTTAAATCTGTGTTTAACCTACACCAAACTTGAACGGTTGTTTAAAGTTTAAACAGTGTTTAAACCAACAAAAGAAAAGAAATTTGCGACTCATGTGAATGGACCACAGACATTAAAACCCACTGGCCCCAAGGCTCTTTGCATATTCCAATTTAGGATACAGTTCTTTCCCATCACTGCTGAAGTATCTGATACAGCAAGAAAAAAATGTTGGATTACCCGGCGACATATCAACAGCTCTCAATGAAATCCATGAAAAAATCCTCGACTATTGAAGAGGTGCTCAATCCGCTCTGCGGCACTTGTATCGGAGCCTGTGTCCAATCAGTTTGAGTATTCATTCCCCCGAAAGATGAGTTGAGTCCAGGACATGTTTCTCCATCTCAATACATGAACCCTAGACTGGAGGTTTGCATTATTTTGCGAGCTCATAGACAAAATAGGACACAAGGCTCCAACCATATTTATATCCTTGAGGTAGACCTGCTGTCAAATATATATCCGGGATGTGTATCCTTTTGAATATCCAATGCCCACAATTGAATTGAAGTCACTGGAAATGAAATCTGCCTGTCTGCTTGGGTTTGTAGGAGCAATGCTGAAAGCAGGCTCCGATAATTCTGAGCTAAGTAATACCTTGAAGGTATCATAGATCCGAAGTGATTCCTTCAAGGCTTCGACGGAATGCAAGCTAGCTCATTAGAGAGAATTCAACTTTGAAGTTGAACTTACCTGGTGAGCACATAATGCAATTCAATCTAGCAGTACAATCGATTTTTTTAGAATGCATAGAAGAACTTTGAGCTGGGCCATTGGTTATGTAGCTTGGCAGGTCAAGATAGCCTTGAGGAAATTTCAGGGAACTTGAGTTGGGCTCAGTGAATAGCGCAACAGCACTCTATACCACTCGCTGAACGGTTATATTAGAGATTCATGCCGAAGGTTAGAGACTACCAGTTTGGCATTGGAGTTTAACCCGACTGTAGGTAAGTCAGAAAATATTAAAGCAGAAGTATGGTTAAATTTGGCTTACGGATTAAAGATCTAATACTTCCACAAGCCCATATCCCACTAGGTGATACCGAGGTGAGACTCTTGATGTAGGTAAATTGGAAGGAATTGAGGTCCAACAACTACCTCTGCAATGTTTTTGTTAAAAAGAACTAACCATTCAAAGGGTTTAACCTAAATTAAGGTCATGGATTTAAGCGTGTTCTGAGTTTAAACATGTGCCTTTAAAAGCTAGGTACATACTCGCAATCAAGGTGCTGATTGCACGGTGAGCCCTCTGTGCTCACCAACAGCTCTCTTGTCCTTCAATACATATGAGTCGGATTTTTTGTTCTTAGATTGCCTGTCTATATTTTGGTTCGTACATACCGTTCAATGTTGCAGTGTTCAAGGTGTGCTTGTGGAAAGGATGGTGTAGACCCCCCAAAAAAGTGTATCTCTACGAACACCGAGCCACTGTCGTTATTTGGCATCTCAGCCTGGAGGCAGATATATAATATTACACAGGAAATAAAATGAAAAGAAAGTGTGTGTGCCTTGACATGAGATCCTGGCTTGCGAAACACCAGCCTTGCGGTCTCAGGTGCGTGTGAACGTTGGTCTACAAGTTCTGCAGCGACTAGCATTCACTGATCAGATATCTACATTCCTGCAAGGTTCACTGTCCGTGGTTGAAGGGGGAGGAGGGATCATCAATATTTTTGAGAGTGTTTAACAGCGGATCAAGAAACTGGTTAATCCAATATTCTGCCTGAATTTCAACATGGGAGGCTGATATTCAACATTGTGTTCCATCAATGGACCGTCATTTTTCGTGGTATCTGCCAATCGCTCCGTGGCGAAGAGAATGGGTATTCCAAATTGAAATACAACGGTGGCCCATGCAGTTACAGTATTAATGAAAAGAACCTGTCGCTGGCTGTTTGTAGGACATTGATTTCAGTTCTCTTCAGTGTGAAGGACTGATTCCAGCCAAACTTTGGGATGCAGGGAATGCCGCGTCAATTGTGCAACCACAGTGTTTCAATGCTTTGTGTCGTGCTTTCACCCAGCAAGGGGAACATTTCAGATGCCGCAGCATCGATGTGAAGAACCGCAACAGTGACGCGGCAGCGACGCGCATTGACGAGGCATGAGCACGCACCTGGGAGAGGGTCAAAGGGTTCCCAAAGCATCATTTCCATGTGCAAAATGTAGGAACCGAGTACACATTGAGGACTGGTAGCTAATTGGACATGGCCTATGAACTTCACGCTTTTCACCATAAAAGCCTTATCAAATTCAATGGATTATTGCAAGGATGAGATATAATTCATTTTCAAGATAAATGGTACTTTAATAGGTCTTTAGAAATCGTTTTTACTCGGTTCTAGATGGGTTTAGTCATGCCGCGCCGGTGCCGCGTCAAAGCGTCAGTGCGCGTCAGCCGCGTCAAATATCCTGACCCGAGGTGCGTGGGTCAGACTGCGGGGGCGGCGAGTTTACGGCCGAGAGACTGGGTGTGTAGGGATAGTTAATGACACCCCATTGCTTTTCTACATACACCCTTCCCCTCCAATATATATGCATGTTTAAATGCACCACCAACCGCAGAAATATCTCGGATTATAACTATAGATATAGGGACTCTTGAGGATTCCGAGCCCAGCCAGTGCGGATCCTTAAACTGCGGTTCCATATGAATCCGTAGGGATTGGGTAGTTAAGCAACCATATTTTATTTTTGTCCAATAATAACTTTCATATTTACCCCAACTTCGAGTTCCGGGCACCTCAGCAATCAGCCCGGAGAAATTGTACCGCCAATATTGGAACAGTAATTTCTTAAGGAACATCTACAGTACCTCCGAAGTGGTGATCCGCCTCGTATCTATCATCAAATCGACGCAGCGCTATGCACATTGTAAGCTCCACCGATATATAATGTGGAAAAATTAGGACATATTGCTTTTGAACACTAATGTATTGATGGTTCCAGGATCGCCTTGAATACTATGCAATTGACTGAACTGAAGTGGCACAAATTACTCAACTAACTGACGGAACTCTTTCTCAATGTTTTCCTCCTTCGACGTCCTTTAGAAGAAAGTCAGCAAATGATGCAGGTGGAAAGTCCTCAAAATACCTTGGAAGAGCCGAAATCCGCAAAAGAATGCCTCCTGGTAGAAATTTCCAGTGCGGTTCCCTGCTCATGATTAGGGCCAGTAGTTGATGAAATGGTGTCGGCTCACTATGTTTGATTGCGGGACAAAGACTAAATGCGAGGGATTGGAAGACTGGTGACCAGTGTCTAGGTTCACAGCACCTTCGGGTACGCCAAAGCGCTGGCGTCCGTTGAGTCTAAACTGGTCAAAATCTGCGCTTGAGACCAAGAGAAAAGAACTCACGAGGCAAGGAAAGAATTGGAAACTACTGGAGACCAGATCAGATCAACTAACTTTCAGGCGCCGAATTTCGACGGTCTTACATTTGGCAAGAATTAGATAGAATGCAATCCATGTCACTGAGGGAGTGTCCTGTTTCTTAGGGAGCACAAGTATGTGCTGTTTGATACTCACAATCGCTCCTCAGGACAAACTGTCTACAAGTAAGTGCTGGATATTACGCTCCATGGAGTTGAGTGTGGCTTACAAGAATTATGGTGATTACACTGGTTCCACTAAATTGGAAGAAAAATCAGAACGACAACGATTTTGAACCGATCACATCACTGACCCGGTGGCCACCCCAGACTCTGCCGCACATAGTCTATCAGACTGCGAACTAGTCACGACGCAGTAGTCTCACCGATTGTCCAAAGGATGAGAGTGTCTACCATTCTTCTGGTCCTACACAGCTTAGAGAGCCCATTAGACCGAATCAACATGACAACTCACTCGTTGACTCCCGACATCCGCATGGTCCACAGGCAGTAGCAGATGGATACCGCAATGATGACGTCGGTGCTCGCAGCGAGTGAGAGTGCTGGAACCCCGAATGACTTATGCTTTTCCTGAAGTACCGCAATTCGTTTCATATGCAGCAGGATTCCTACCAAGCCAAAAGCGCAGCCAGCGCGCAAAAATGCCAACACCCAGCAGATGATCGTCATTGCCCACCGCCCAGACAATATGCGGATTCGGTGGGCGAAAAAGAGCTGCACTTTAGTTGGTTCCTCTCTATATAATTGAGAGAAGAACGAGCACGCACTTGGACAATGAAATGTATGAGTGCAGAGAAGACAATCACCGTGCCCAAAGAGTGCGGTGGCCTTGTGATGTACTGGGATTGGCCATAGAAGGTCACGGTCGCCAAATAGATCTGTTTAACATAAGAACAAGGCGAACATTTACCATTCACATCACATACTGCGCGCCAGGTCGAGATGGTATGTCCAAGCTCGAGAATCCTGAATGAAAATATCAGCGAAGTTGAGGATGGCTGTCGCTGAACACTATGACCATAGGATTCCAACCTGCTGAAGACTTCAGCCACCGATTGCTCACAGCCTGGGCGATTGGACGGCAAACCGCTAATTTCAAACGCTTGGGGTCCGTGGGAAATTGAGCATAGTAAAAAAATGTCTGGAGCGTTACAATTCCGAAGAGGAAGGTACAGACAACGCCCCCGATTTCAAATGCACCAAGCGTGTCGTCGAGCGGCGGGATGGCACTTTGCGACATTGGTATCCCCGGGGAAGTGGAATGAAAATCACAACTTAGGCTGTACGCGTTGACCCTCCTTATATAGTGCCCGAGGTAGATCTAGACCCAAGTACGTCCGACGTACACTGCTTTTACAGTGTAATCGCGGCAGATGTGCACAGTATCAGTGGGAGAGCTTGATCATTATCCCTGCACTGGCTGAGCCATTGATAGCTCTATCACAACAACTGCGAGTCCTATAAAATAAAAGATGCCCAACCTTGACGGCACAACCGGGGAAAAAGTACTTAGCAAGGCGCAAGCACAGTCGAATTTACCATTCAAGCCACCGAGACGGCGTTCCACAAGGAACGGAAGCGCCACTGCCATTGGTAACGCGAGTATGAAAATCTACCCGCGTTGGACCAAATATGCAGGCGAAATGGCACTTCAAGTTGCATACCAGGCATCACGTACGTACCACGTACTAAGCGTGCTTGTGTGCTAACAGGACGCTAGGTTGGTAGGCAATTGTCTGTCCACTGTGACGGCGCAGTTTTGATGAAAAGCCAAGCCAAGCCACATCGCACATGTTTAAATAGAGCGGGAGAAGCCAGATGGTTGTCCACTGTGACGGCGCGGTTTTTATGAGAAGCCAAGCCAAGCCACATCGCACATGTTCAACCAGAGCGGGAGAAGCCAGATGGTTGTCCTATAGTTTTTATGTTGAGCACCTCACAGGTTGACTGGAGCGGATCTACATACACATACCGACATTTGTCGCAAGCACATCGACACATGCAAGAACTTGGAGTGTTACAATCCGGCTTGAAGTGAATTCCACAGCGGCGTGCAGCGAAGAGGTGTCTGTAAAGGCGCGCAACGAAAAAGAAGAAGAAAAACGGAGAGGAGCTGTTAGCGCCGGGCTCACTAACGCTCTTTGATTCCCCAGCGCCATGCAGCGAAATATAGATTTTGAGGTTGGAGAATCAGGCGCGCAACGAAGAGAAAAATGGAATTCTGGAAAAGATTATTTATTAGATGAATATAATATCGAAAGCTTAGCGCAGTGGAGAGAAAGAAAATGAAATCGAGTCTTGAAGGTATGCCGTGTAATGCTACCTACCTACCTACTTGTGCTGTGCAGAACGACTTGAGAAAATAAAACAAGCATAGTAACAGGTGCCTCGCGCATCGGGCATGGAAAATTGATGATACTCTACAGTCTAAGTATATATGCATGTCAACGATAATCTATGCAAGCTATCGAACGTACACGTACACGCTACTCCAACCGCCCCCGCGTACGCGCAGTCGGCAGCAGCCCCTTCCGATTCTTCCTCCCGTCCAGCCTGCGCCAAAAGAGCACGCGTCGCAAGCCGCCCCTGCGCACCACGGTCACTCCGCCCGCCACGCCGGCGCCCACCAGCACATGCCACAGCGCGCCCAGCGCGCGACGGTACAGCCACACCAACTGCAGCACGTACTTGAATATGACCTTTGCGCCGAGCTTGGATGCGCCGGCGGTGCGCACGCCGAACGCGTAGGGCACCTCGGGCGGACGCGCGGCGCCGGGGATGGCGAGGAGGAGCTCGAGCGCGATCTTGAAGCCCTGAGGTGAAAGCGCGCGTAGGAACGCATCCCTTCGCACGGCGAAGAAGCCGGTCATGGGGTCGCTGGCGGTGGTGAGCGGGCGGGCGAGGATACGGGCGCCCCAGCTGATGGCGCGGCGGTACAGCGGCCAGCTCGCGTCCATCGACACGCCGCGGCCGTAGCGCGTGCCCAGCGCCATCGGCGTGTCCCCGAAATCGAGCGCGGTGAGCAGGGCGGGGATTGCGGTGGGCGGATGCTGTAGGTCCGCGTGCATGACGACGAGGCGTTCACCGCGCGCGCGCTCGAAGCCGCGCAAGACCGCGGATCTGAGCCTGCGCTCGCCCGTGCGCGTAAGGAGCTGTACCGTGGGGTGCGAAGTGCGTAAAAGTGCGACTTCTTCTGCGGTGCCGTCGCGTGAGTCGTCGTCGAGGAAGAGGATCTCGGTGTGCTGGGCGAGTTCTGGGGGAAGGGCGGCGAAGGTAGCGAGGACCAAGGGCTCGAGGTTGGCGCGCTCGTGGTATGTGGGGATGCTGATCGAGGTCGAGATGCGTGGGTCAGACTGCGGGGGCGGCGAGTTTACGGCTGAGAGACTGGGTGTGTAGAGCGGCGGGGAGGGAGTAAGCAGCCAGGAGAGCACAACAACGACAAGGAAGAGTGCGACGGGGCCAGACAGGCGGCGGTCCCGCGCCTACACAGGCAGCGACGAGCACACGGACGCAAGGTACGGACGACAGGATGTTCGTGGAGGAAGACGTAGTGTCGCGTGAAGCAGCTTTGGCGGCTGCTTGACCGGGGTAATTTACCTTTGGTCCGAGCGGAGACCTGCTTGACCTGATTTACCGTGGTAAATTACAGTCTAATTTACCCGGGTTTTCCCGGGGTCCGGGGCGGAGCCCCGGAAAAAAAAGCTATTTTACCGCTGCTAATTAGCCGAGAAATGCTAATTCACCCAGTAAAATAGCTATGCCCAACTGCCCCATTCATCCGCGTTCAGCGCAACACTGTCCGCCGAAGCTTTCAAGCTCGTTTCAACCATCGCCGCATCATCAGGTGAACTGTCTGAATTGACAACCGTCGACGCCTGGTGCGCCCCTTCAATCCTGTCGGCAAGGATGTGAAGGTACAAGTCAATGTCAAATTCAGAAGCAAGTTCAAATTGCGCGCGCGCCAAAGCACTGGTGCGCAGTTCTGGAAGTCCCTCGTTGAGTCAACTCAAGCCGTCTTCCACCGGATCGTGGTGCTTGAGGGATGTTTCTGACGCCGTAGCTCCAGGTTTATGACCCGAATTAGGGCTGCCGTGGATAGTTTCCCGCATGTCGCGCCAGTTCACTGTGACAGGCCGACTTTCCCGTGATTTGACCTGAGGATCTTGTAAGTATACTTCTGTCTCAGCGAAAACGGCCAGTGCTTACCTTTTCTGCACCCATCCGGCTGAAGCCTCGGATGGCCAAGTGATTGGAGACTGTCGAAACATCCTGTTTATTTCGAACATCCGAGTTGATCCATGTGACGGTTGACATCCCCCTCTCGTCGGGCATAGACACCGGATTTGCTGAAAAAATTTTGACTGCGAGCGCCTACAGCCAGGTAAGTGAGATTCATGCACATCAACGATGAGTTTACCGCGAGAATATCCGAGTCATCTTGATTTAGTAATTTGAACCACCACTCACGCGCCGATTCATTCGTTTTTTTCTTGTGGTGAAAAGGTTCCGTGTTGTCGAGGAACTTTTGAAGCTGGGTCCGCAAGGCCTGGAGCGCATCCGCTGGCAGCCGGTGTGCTATATATGGATTTACCTCCAACATAGCGTGCTTTGCCTCTTCAATGGTGCGATCCATGCGGTACTCATTGCCGTATTCTTTCTGCAATATGCTCTGGAGACTCAGCCCGATACGCTGGATAAGCGGTAGACGCGGCTGTACAGCGGGTGCACCAGCCGCAAAGGATACGGTCACGGGCTGAATCTCGAGCGGATTGGGAGTCGCTAAGATGGTTGCGCCACGATTGTCTAAAGATAGGGTCAGCGATGCATTCGCAGTCAGTGAAAGCATACCTGGATCAAGTACGAAGGCAGTGAAATATACATTTGAGGCACGTTTGTCTTCGATGAGCTGGGAGAATCGGTAGTTGGCAATGCTCCTAATGAGCTCCTTGACCGTCTCGGCATATTTGGTTTTGCTGCCCGCATTACTGTCTTTCCTGAGAAGATCGTTGAGTTGGGCAACGACGGAAAGCCAGTACAAGTAGACATCAGCGGGGGTTGTATCTTTCGACTCGAGGCACTGAATCGCGCGCGCGATTGGCATCAACACATTACCAAGACGTGTGAGATTAAGCTGAAGCTTGAAAACATCCTCGTCATCCTTGAAGTGCTTCGTAAGAATCTGTATAATCTGTTAGATATTTTGGAGGTGCATGCTCCTGTGCTTCCCACCTCATTATCAATTCCCAGCAAGGGGTTGCGGACTATCTTAACAAACGCCGGAATGCCGCGCAGGATCGAATCAAGGCTCCAGTAAATGGTTGCGAAGCGGGTCTCCCCCACAGACTGGAGACCACGACTAATTCCGCAGTCCTTGCGCGCTACATCATACCAGTCCTGGGAGTAGCTCGATAAGCTCATAAAAGCCAAGAGCTCCTTTATCTCGGCAATGATCTATGTGTGAAATGTTAGAACATTGGAAATCGGCTTGAAAAATAATTGTGCGTACTGGTTGAAAGACCGGAATATTGCACATATCTTTGCAGGTGTTATGCAAGCTATGGCAGGCGTCTGCGAAGTTCAAAATTCTAGGAAATTCCGTCACCGTGTTGAACCGGCCCTTGTTTATATTCCCGGCTCTGTCCGATGTCACGGCGCAGATTCGGTTCGGCCCAATTTGCAGAATCCACTAAAACAAAGCTATGTAATCAGTGGCCGTGAGTGAGAGAGTAGATAGATAATACCTTCTTGAAGAGCTCCGCAAAATATTCTCCTGTCTGGCTCACCCGGGACACATCGTCGAGATCGACACAAAACGATTGGCGGTGGACCGTGGTGACGGTAACTGAAACAAACTTCTTCTTCTTGAGTTTGCCGCCGTCAGCACCTAGCGATAAAAACCAGCACGTCTTCAAGTAGTCGAGGATGGCAATCCGCACTGTTGCGGCGTAAGCGGGGACGAGGGAATCTTCGAAGGTTGTTCGGCTGATAAGGCTGTAGTTTCCGTTGAGTGTGGTGACAAAATGCTTGAACTCGTCGCTCCCAACGACCCACGGTGCAACACCACAGCACACAATGAACTCCACAAGCGCATCGTTTGCCTTCTGGTCCAGCACTTTCCGCCCCTCCGTCCTATATTTAGCGACCTGCTGAGAGTCGCTGGGATCGGCGTGTTTCTGGCTAGACCCTTGCACTGGGGCTGTCAACACCGAAGCAGTGGTCGGCGCGGTTTTGACGCGCTTGAGGGGCGGAGCCTCGGCAGGGAACGATGCCGGGCGTTTCGATGGAATAATCCCCAGTTTTTTGTTAAGCCGTGGAAGGAGTGTGGGGTCTTTTTTCGCCAGTTCTGCAATAGCTTGGGTAACCAGCGAGCCACCATTGATTCCAGCGAGGAACGAGCAGTTCATTGCATGCTTAAGAATGCGCACTTTTGAACGGGGCCAAGCCCATGTCATTCGACAGCCTGCACTCGCCAAGCACCGCACCAGTTTCTTTGCCTCTGGTTTCCCCACTGGGCGACACGCTACAGAGATGCGGAGGAGAAGGGGGCTCATTTTTTGCCCGCCAGTTCGGTCGTCCTCGGCCTCGGATGCACAATCGTATCCGGGATCGGAGGTATCGGCGAGGATTTTTGTGTCGGGCTTACTCGCAGCCGGTTGGTCGTCAGGGTTCTCGGCCTTCAAGGTCTTCTTCTTCTTTGGCTTCTTCTGCTTTACCACCGCTATACCTCCACCAAGCGTAGTCTGCATACCCTTCTTCGGCTTGGGATTAACGGAAGATATGTCGGGCTGAGGCTCAGGTGAAGGTATCAATGGAAGCTACCGGGTGCGCGTCAGACACAGATAATACAGTATTATTAACCAAACGCACTGGTTCGCCTTGAGCCAATATGGCGGCAGATGCAGATGCAATCCCAATTTTAAGCCAATCTTGGAGACGAAGATCATCTGGATGCTTGCGTAGCCAGATGTCGAGTATATCTGCGAGTGTTTCGAGAGCAGACCCCCGAGTAGTGATCTTGTATATCCTTTCAGCATCCGGGTCTCCGAAGTCCTTCATGGAAGCTCTGATCTCATAAACCACGGAGGCTACTTCGTCGTCGGGCTCGATCCAGTCTGTGCCGTCCCCAAAGTCCAGGAGCTTGTTGATTGAAGCATCACCAGCAATGTCAGAATAAGGTAAATCATCTGGGAGGTTCTCCAAATATAGCCTGAGAAGTTTGATCTTGTCCGCGTCCGCGTCCGACGCCATGTCGTTCAGTATGCGATGTCGTCGGAGAAGTTTTCGTCACGCAATCACAATCACACCTGACCGTGACATACGTGGTTAAGTGCTTGCAGTGAGAGTTCAAGACGTGAACTTCTAATTTACGAGAAATAATCTCAGGGCAATGCTTAGAGGACTGCAGAACAAGTCACATCCATGCCTCAACTCCGCCGCTGCTTGACCCAAAATACGGTAATTTACACCCCGATTTGACCCCTCGGCGACCTACGGGTAAATTAGCGGCTAATTAGCCGGGCTAATTTGCACATGTAAATTTCGGAAGCCTGCTTCACGCGACACTAGGAAGACGTGCGTGTTAGTGGCGGTGCTGCGAGCACGGTACCGGGTTCCTTTGGCGTCTCCAGAAATGACTAATTTCCTAAATTCCGTCCACCTCCGGGAGACAAAAATTCCAGTGGCGAGAAAGGCTATTGCATTCCAAGCTGAAGTGGTACAGGACTGAGGGCAAAGAAAAGACAATAAAACCCAGAGGCATTTCCCGCGGTTTAGAAGGAGCTGGCGCCCACAAAATAAATACATGCGGTGTGCAGCCTAAAATATTCAACATTGGTTAACGACAGAATAAAAACATGCGGTGTGCAGCCTAAAGACTCAACATTGGTTAACGGCAGATCTTCGCGGAGTACACGGCAACTCGCTCCCTGAAATTGGCGATTGATTACTTTTCCATGAGAGAGTCGGTGGTTCGAGTCCACTCGAAGACATTCCTTTTCAGCCAGTGCCCAAAAGAATTTACTACCTGGCTTCGTTTGCACATTCTCAGAGAGCAACCTAAAGCTAATTGCCATTGGAAAAGACGGACTTGTGTATTGTACGCGAAATCTACAACTGCATCTCGCCGTAATTTATTTATTCATTCCTAGCATCTTCCCCCCCTAGTGTACATATTTCAGCGCCAACGTAATCGATAGGCAGAGTATTAAGCCAACAGGTTTTCGTAGAGTATTGGGCAATTCGCTCCTCCCGATTGAATATCCTGTTCCAATTGACTGGATGGGAGACCGGTGGTTGTGGTTCGAATCCACCCGAAGACATGCCTTATGTTTCGCGTATTTTTTGTTTCCTGATATATTTACCTCTTGTCACCCAGGAGGCGTACTCGCAGAGCGGAAATATTACCGTTGATATTGGAGTGTCCTTCAGCGTATTCTCCCTTTCATTCATGGCCCACTGGCAAACGGTCCGTAGAGTATTTTGGAAACTCGCTCCACAAAAACTCCGTTGTCAGCCCAATCCCATTTCGCGAGAGTCGGATCCAGGGGATTGTTCTTAGCCTCAATACAAAGTGAGAGCTCAGCCAGAATGATGAAGAACGGTTCTTACCTTTGAAGTATCTGTCGACCAGAAAACATCGCAAATTAGGCCAGCATCTGTCGTTCGAAGGGTGCAAGCGTCGGCAGCTTCGAGGTCCAGGACGGTAGGCAAAGCTCCGCTCATGAATTGATCGATGGTGCCGAGATTGAGATGACCACCTGTGACTCCTACCACGCCGATCTTGCTTTTACCATCACCTGCTGTATGGTGAGAGTAATTCTGAATGTTAACAAACGTCGAACCTTTAATTGGGCTTTCTTGGGTGATCACAAGGGGGAGAATCTTCAAGGAACTGGCGTAAACACCTGAATCACCCTTAGCTTTGAACACAGGAATCTGGGCCCCATTCTCAGGTCGCATATTGGCCATAGCCTTGCCAACAACAATGACAAGTTATTCAGACCCAAGGCGGTCGAACACAATTCGGACACCGTCGCTTGGGTTGTGGGTAAGTTGGAGAACTCAAAGACGGTCAAGAAGTTTGATCAGTTTACCATGGCGGACTGGAAGTACTATCTGGAGCAGTCGACAATTTCAATCGAGGAAGGTAAGAAGCACCGCAGAGAGGAGGAGAAGGAGAGGGAGAAGGAGAAGGAGAAGCGCCGATGTCGCCAGAAGAATCGTGATTGCTCCTCGGAGGAGGAAAACGAGGAACGCAAGAAGAAGCGCAAGTCATCCGAGGCGGGTCACAGCGGGGCAAACAGATCATCGGGATAAGAGGCGAACATTCCCGTGTGTGGTAAAGGGAAGGGGAAGGCCGTCGATCTTGAAGACATTGACATCAGCAGTGACGACTCGGATGATAAGTAGACTTTCTTCTCTAACCCACTGTCATTACATGAACCTGTTGTTATTACTCATTAGTACTCACTGTCCTTACCTGCAATCTATGTGCGACAATGGACGAAGGTCAAGACTTAAGCGAACTTGCGGCAACCAGAACTAAAATAACACCGGAGACCGTCGAGCCCTCGACAGTCTGCGACGCGACATGTCACAACCCTCGTGCAGTAGTACAACTTACATCCACGCGCAACCCACACACAGGAATATTGGCAAGTGGCCAAAGAGTCCCCAAACTAGAATTGCCACTGACGAGTGGCTGGGTCACACACCAGGCAGCCATCAATGGAAAATTGACAGCTACTTTTTGAACGGCTGGCCAGGCGTCTTAGGCGATGAGAAATTTGGAATGTTCGCACTCAAAAAGTAAATTTCCATCCCAGACTTGTTGTGAGGGGACTCCGCATAGCCAGAGATTTATATATCTCTGGTTTTCAGTTTTTTTTTTTGGATGTAGATGCTTCGATAGAAAAGATCAGTTCAAGGCATAAGAAATTGCATCCCGGTAGGGTAGGGCGTGTCTTGTCCGCATTTTTAGGGCCCCTGCTGCCCCATGCTCATCGCAACGAAGGCGGCCCCGATATGTCGCCACTACTCATGACTTGGGGTAATGGGCCGTGGCGGGGCCCGGCATGTAAACTCATACTTCCTTTTTTTTCTTTTGTCTTCAGGTTATTGATTTGATGGTGCAGTTGAACAATTTGGATATTAATATTATGCCTGAAGAAGATGACAACAATTGAAATAAATGAATAAGCAACAGTACAAATCACACGCAGTGTCCAGAAAGTTGATATATCAAGGATCAAAACAACGGATGAAGAATCGCACTGGTCTGTGTGGCCATAAAACGGAGAGCAACTTCGACTTTGAAAGTGCATTGTAGGTAAGATCTATAAGCTCTACTGAAAATTGGGACTTACTCCAGTCGACATTAAGTGAGCGTGAACCATCTCCCACTTAGGGTACGAGAATGAAGCCAACCGGAAATTGTCGGTCCATCCCATTGCCTGTATATTCCCACAGAAGACTATATTGACTGTCGTCGAGAATCATGAGCAAAGGGTATTTATGCAGCAGGTCAATGTAGTTGTGAGGCTGGGGGATGGTGAGGGAGACTGGAAATAATTGTCAGAACCTGATGGTATGAAATAGGTTTCGGAGAACAGAGTATACATTTGCTGCTTCCGGCCCTCCACGCGGTATGGTCAATCCGAGGCAGGCTGCAACTGTCACCTGTCAAAAATGGTCCCCACTCCTGCAAAGGACGAAGCTAGCCTCAAAACAGTAAATCTATGGTGCGCATCACCTTTTCCGCTACCAAAAACTAGCGGCCAATTTGGTTGGAGAAAAAGTGGCCCTAGACATGGCCAAATTTTCATAATTTCTCCCGCATGTGGCCAAATCGGGTCACCAAAAAATGTCGAGCTCACTCAGTTTTGATCCAATTGAACATCCCTCTAGGAGAAGTGAGCATACAGTCAAAAGGAACATTTTTGCTAGAGGGATATGAAATATCTCATTTTTTGGACCCGCCAGATTTCAAGCGCGGGGTATAGCTAGGTGATGCGCACCATAGAGAGAGTAGAAGCACCGTCGGCCGGCTCGGCCGAAGATTGATTGATCGCATCACAAATCTCATAGACGCAGTAGCGGATGAAAAAGGATATTCTGCGTTGACACTGGACAGATCTTTTCATTATCGGTGGGGGTAGTCAAAATATCTCAAAAATGAAAGAGGAATGAAAGTTTAGGATCGATATCCGGCATTCCCGATTTGGGGGACACTGTCAAAGGACGCCAATGTCCGGCCGGGAATTTCCGCTCTCCTCTTGCACTCCTGAGTCCAAATGAAGGGCGGCAAAGTATTGAACAAGGTGTGGATACTTCGCCATTGTGGCGGACTATATCTGCGATTCGCTCCGTAGAAGCATTTGCATGGCACTCAGCTGCTTTTCAATGGCTCTTATGGTGCTATGTGCGAGTAGAATAAGAAATGCTGTGCTGACATTCAGGAGGAGTCCAGCGAATGCCAAGGCATTTATAGCGACTTAAGCGCCCCTGAGGCTGAGATCATTTTCTGGCGCGTGCCCGAGGTGCGGCGGATTCAACAGCCTCCATGAAAGACTGGAGCTGCATGTCTGATCCCAAGTTAATTTACAACCGACTACCCAAGAACTAGCCAAATAAATCACCTGCCTGTTCGCCACAACCTCTGACTGCAGGAGGAAGTGGTGTGCGGCGCCAAACGCGAGCGTGGGAGGGAGGGGGAGGCGCGTGGAGAGGAAGTGGTTTCGCGCCGGTGAGCGCGGCGATGTCGACGTAGAATGCGCTGAGAGTAAGGCGCTCATTTGTTTCAGTGTGTTTTTACGTGGTCCGACTAGAGATCATGGCTGATTAAAAAATGAGCCATGGAGGAATGGGTGTAGTGTTGCCGCGGCTCGGCTTCCGGCGGCTAGCCGGTTCAAAGCCGATTGATTTCTGGGAGCCTCGTGTGCCGACACCAATAAATCTTTGCGACTTTGAAGACCCCATTGGCGTGTCATTCTTTGAGGTTGGTCAAATTTTTGCCTGTGGCCACTATTCCTCAACGGCTTTGCCGGCTAAGCCGGCGCCGAAGTCAGCTGAGTCAAGCCGAGCCGTGGCAACACTAAATGGGTGCACTTTCTACGGCGTGCTCAACGCCATCCAGCGGGAGACGGGACCCTGAATGTGCGCGTGCTCAGATAAGGACGCCACCAGGCGACGCCAAGGGCGAAATTCGGCAGGATCCGATGGCCGCTGATGTCCAGGCATGCAAGGACAAAAAAAAAATTTGTTCTGTTTAAGGGGGTTACGGTTTTTCACCGAGTAGGGGAGATTTGTTTGTGGTGGTGGTGGCTGGAAAGCGCACATCCAGTTCCGGGGGCATGGCACATTTGGGAGCTCGATCATCCCTGAGGCAATCTCGGGTTGTATTCCCTATGTAACTCGTAGGCACCAGTCGAATTGATACATTTATGACACGACGAAATGATACGAGAGGGAGGGCGCACGAGAATCACTTGTAGCGCGGTGCGAAAAGGGGAAGAAGGAATCGAGGCCAGGAAGGGAATAAAATAATCGCGGGAGCGGCAGCACTGCGTGCGACGTACACGCGCCCAGCAAGCGCATATATATATCACGCCCCAGGATACAGGCGCATATATGACCCTGCGGGACACCATGCCGATGCGCCAGGAGGAAGCCGACATCGTACCGTGTCGTAGTAATTCCGTGCGCACGACGGTACCGCCAGCGTCTCCGCTTCGACATTCCCCGCCGAAGTCTCCACAGACGACAAACGATCAGCATATGCGGAACCTTGAACAAGATCCGCAGGTAGGAAGGGTGCGCGAAGAGCATAACACCTGCCCGCCGCCGGCATCTCTGTCATCCGCACCCCACACCGCTTGGCGCTCACGAGACGATCGAGGGACGTGCTCGCACTCAGCTCTACATGTGAGTGCAAAATGCACCGGAAGGAGGGATACGCGCGGCCGCGAGCGAGGCACGGATGTGACGAGCCGGGAGGGAATTCGGAGAGATCGCACTCAGCCTACATATGCGCGTGCAATATCCTGCTCCTCCACTCGCAGAAGCCCGGGCCGCATCTGCGGGCAGCGTGAACCGCACCGCGCGCCATCCGTACGTCTTCGGGCGACATAGTACAGCGAGGACGAGGCGAGGGAGAGCGCCATAGTGCAGCCCGTCTTGCCGCGCGCGCAACAACCCACCCTCAGGCAGCGCTTACGCGGGCAGGCGAGGATGACGCGACCCGCATACGTCAATCCGTAGCAGCCAATCGTCCGAGCTGCGACAAGTCCGGCGGCAAAGACGTCGGAACGGAACGAGATGGCAAGAGGCTTCATCTGCGCACTCCCGTACCATGACGCCGATGGCGGAATCGAGGGGCTGGTGCGGCGTCGCGGAAAGAAGGCGCTGGGATGATGCAGGCGCACCGATCCATCGTAGCCCAGACTATGAAAAAGAAAACGCACCGGTGGCACTTTGCTTGAGGTATCGTCGAGGTCCATGAATGCCCATGTCGTATGCGACGTCCGGTGAACTTGTCAGTCCTGGCTCGTGGATCAGCGAAGGTGGGGACGTATGGGGCGGAAGACTGCTAGTGCAAGAGGGTGGAAGGAAGGAATTGGAAGACGGGTTAAGGAGACGGGACGAGGTAGTGGTCGGAAGAGGCCGAGTGACACCACGTAACGAAGCCTCCTGGTGCAGCTTTTGTGGTGTTATAGGAAAGTTTTGAGGATGGTATGGGCCCTGCTCTGATGCGCCCACTATCCCAAATGTTCCTCAAAAAAAAAAAAAAAGGCGACGGGGCATGGACGCGTCGGGAGCGGGATGGGCAGTGCAATAAGGGACTTCGATCGGAAATGTCACGCTTTGTTGCCAGATATTAAATTGCAATCCTATTTTAATGCTGTAATAAATCCCCTGAAATCGATCCCAGAATCGAGGAAGAGGGTCGGTCAGAGCTGGTGTCGATTCTGGATCAATTCTGAAATCAGAATCGACATCAGAATCGAAGCCGTCTGACCGCTTTGACTTCCCCTAATATGTGTATCTAATCATGGCAGTCAGCAAAACGTTCGACGATACAAGACGAGGCAACATACTTGAAGAATGGACTATCGTCTCCCAACTCCGCCTGTTGTTCTGGAGTAAGCTTGGCGGCCTCGCCAGAAGCGATCATGGCTTCTTTACGGCCGTTCTGGTACTTGAGCCAAAGAGTCATGATGCAGGTGGCGAGGACGGCACCGCAGATGAGGCACATATTGATCTGGAAAAGGAAGATGGTCAGCAACGATGTCGAGAGCTCGACAGGAAGCACTTACAAGGATACCTGGACGGAAGTGTGGGCCATCCTTGGCGGGGAAGATAGAGGACGAGATCATTCCGCACATGCCGCCTAAGACGACGATAAGGATACAATACCGAGAAAGGTCAGGCCAAGACGTACCAATACCGACTTGGATACCAATCTCAACGCTACGCTTGGTCTTGCCACACACCTAACACAAACGTCAATAAAGGTCAAGAAGAAGAAATGCCGAGAGGACGAACATTATTGGTCAAGATGGTGACGACAGCAGGGAAAGCACCGTATGCGCCGAGAGCAGCAAGGAAGGTAGCAAAGTACCTAACCCCAATAGCGGTAGCTTTGTAGAGGATGGCATAACCGATAAGCGAGATGATGATCGGGCCAATCACGAAGGGTGCTCGGAGTTTCATGTGGTCGGATGCAAAAGCGAATGCGACGACGCAGAGGGCGGCAAAAGTATACACAGGTACGGTTAAAACTGTATAGACGCGCGTCAAAAAACCTACCCCAGGAATTCGAGGTAAAGCGGGGCTTACGTTGAGCATTGACAACGGTGTATCCCATTCCTCTGATGATCGTCGGAAGGAACAGGGCAATCGAGTACACTGGGGTCAATACACCAACGTAGATGAAGCTAGATCAAAAAGTCTCAGTCAGCTGAAAGGATAAGGGTAAAATGTCACCACACAAATTGATCATCCACTTGATATCCTTCAAGCCGGCTACAACGTATTTGGTCTTGAACGAGTCGTCCATAGGAATGGAGATGCCGTCGTATTTAACTCGGTGTTCGACAATGTCAGCCTCTTCACGTGTGAGGTACTTGGCTTCACGAGGATAGTCGGTGATCATGAAGTTGGCGAGGATCGCAACGGCGATGGTGAGGATTCCTTCGACGATGAAGATCTACATAGATAGGAAAGAATTCAGTATTTGCCGAAATTGATGAGAGGTTAATAGCCAAAAGAACGCGCGACTTACCCATCTCCAACCAGCGAGGCCGGCGGTCTTGTGTTTCGAGAGACCATATGCGACTAGACCACCGAATGCGCCGGCAACGGTAGCAGCTGAGAAGAAGATTCCAATACGGAGCTGCGACTCGTGGCGTCTATACCAGCATCTAGATTGAGAAACGTGCTTGTCAGCTGCTTCCGAATCGAGCGACTACATAAACTCGCTCACGTCAGGTAATAAGTTACACCCGGGAACAGGCCGCTAGATCGATGAGTGAGCGGAAACGAGTTAGATGAATTAATAATGCCACGTACGCTTCAAATGCACCGAGGAGGATACGGCAAGCGAGTAGTCCTTGGAAGTTTTTGACGAAGCCAGTGCACCTAAACGGCGGTTATTCGGTTCGCTCGCTAAATTACCAAAAAGCAAAACGTACATCATGATAAGACCCCAGCAGAACATGATACCAGGAATCCAGGTTCTTGCGCCGAATTTCTTGAGCATGAGATTGGAAGGAACTTCGAAGAGACCGTAAAGAATGAAGAAGGTGATTAGACATGTGGTGTACTGAGTGTCGGTAAGTTTGAGATCGGGCTTGAGGCCAGCGATGGCAGCGTTTCCTATTCGCAGCGTTAAGATTGACCACCTCTCTATGGCAAGAAGTGAGACAGACCAATAGCCGTTCGATCTATAACAAAACAGTCAGCCAAGCAACTCGGCAAGAGAGAAAAGGCGATTTACCCAAAAAACTGAACAGATAAAGGAGCGAAAAGGCGGGCAAAATTCTAATATCCATTTTCCACAGAATGCGCTTCTCGGTGTGCGTGTCGTAGGTTGGAGCAGCATCAGGAGAACCACTTCGTGGCGAGCCACCATCAAGAGACGACGAAAGTTTCTTTTCCTCCATTGATATTCGAGATGATGGACGTCAAAGGGCAAGAAGGAAGACCGAACAAGCTGACGAATCAAAAAGAAAGGTGGGGGAAAGGAACAATCGTGCGGAAAATAATCTTGGCGATATTTATCCAAAATCACTTGGCAGTTTTCGGGTCCCTGGTGACGTGATTCCAAGGTTTCCTTCATTCGGAAACCGCCGCTCAAATACCCTCCGACAAGAGCGCTCCAGCGACTTTTTGACAGCCACGGCATGCAATTTCCATGCGCCTGGTAAGCCCGCCACCATCAGGAGAATTAAATTATGTAGCAGTTAACCGACCCTTTTGACATCCTGACGGACAACTCCAATGCCTTATTCCCTCTATCGCAGGCGCTATTTTCGGCTCCAGACGGTTTTTGTCAGAAACAAAGCCACTGGTTTGTGATTTAAAGTGACCAAGAACGGCCGTTTCGGGCCGAGGTGTCTTGCACACTCGAATTTTCCAGCACCACAAGAGAGCCCTCATAGAAGAAAGAGCGGGCGTTTCAGTGGCGTTTCTCGCTCCTTTCGGCTTGAAATGACCTCGCTGTGCGGGAGTTCCTACGCCTGTCTGTCGCATCATTATAACCAACGCACCCTCCAAAATCGCCTTTTGATCTAAAAAGTGATGCTTGATGCCAGAAAAGTGGGGCTCCCAAAAGGGAATAAGTGACACTCAAAAAGCGAAATAAAGGCGCAGGTTTTGGTCATTTCAGCCCGAGGAAATTCCCGGACCGCCGGTGCCTTGCCTATTCTTTAGTCCAAATTTTTTCAGTAGAAAATTTCTCGCAGGCGTTGCACAAAGTCGAAGGCGAGGGCCAAGTCAGTCACCGAAGTCACATCAATCAAGGCTTTCGCTTAAAAGTGATGGCTGATATCTGAGAACTTTTAGGCGGTGCGAATATGCTCTCCGACTCGTTGACAACGAGTGAAACATAGCATGAAACTAGGGCTGTTCGCCGCGCCCGTGCGACGGTTCTACGGGTAGGCGTCCCGTTCCGTCGGGCTTCTTAGCTTTTTTTCAACGGCGCGGCGACGGGACGGTTAGCTGACCCGACGGCCGGCGAAACAACGGCCGTCGACGGGTCAACGGATTGAGCTGTGAAGCAAGGGGTGGTGGTTGGGTGGTGGAAACAAAATCGCCAGCATCAACTACCCCAAACCGCCATCAAGGGCCCCGAACACCAGTTAGACCACCACCACCATTCGGTCCGCTGATCCGCTACCTAATGCGGATCGGCTAAAATCCATAAAATCCAACAACTTCAGCAGTACGCTGGGACGCGCTCCTTCGCTCGCCGTTCGTAGATTTATGCTACAACATTGATTCTTACCTAGGTGAACCATTTGTGTTTCGCATTTTCACGTCTCTATGCCCGCCCCACTATATTTCGCGTTAACGGCTCTGTGCAATCATTTTGGTGCAATGTCAAATACAAGGGAATAGAGTGGACTATATAGACGGATTTTAACATGGGGAATTATCTTGGCATTACCAGTAAGTATTTGACAGTATTAATGTATATGTAGCGGTGACTATAATTGAATTATTTAAAATCTACGGCGTTTGGCTGGGTTCTCGTCGGTTACTGCTAGTGAATGCTTCGTTCCACGAGTCTTGGGAAGAAGAGAGTTAGCAGAGGGAGCTGTAGAAATGCCGATCGTGATTCCCATCGCGTTCAGCTCCTCCCAGGAGATGGCAATCTTCGTGCTAAAGTCCTCCGAGAGATTGATTGGAGCACCCTCGACGTCGTCCCAATATCTGGGATGTGCAGACTGTATATGTGAATATATGGAGTACTTCCAGTATACCGGACCAATTTTGCGAGGCGGGAGGACGTCACACAATTCCCAGGGATTTGTTGATGGGGTGATGATTGTAAACTTCTTCGCAGATCCATAAGCAAACGGGTGCTGGCGAATGCAGGACGACGTTGTTTGAAATGTTTGATTGGACTTCGTGATGTCCACACTACAGCCCGAGCGGCCGCAGAATCAGCAGGGGTTTGACAATTGAATCTGGAAAAACGTATATTTGGTATTTGCCGCAGATGATGAATAAATTAAATACATACCCGCTCGTAAAGGTCCTTTTCCGAGACACAACGCATTGATTTGAGGATATGCTGCCCTACATGCGCTCGGGACTCGCTGGGCTTGATTTGCGCGTGACATTGGAAGCAGGATATCTTCTGGGAGTCGTCATGTTACTTTTGAGCGAGTGCCTGTGTTGCACTTTGCAATATGAATGCGAACTCTCCTAGAATGGTGTTAGTATATGCCAAGCTTCATAGAAAAAAATAGATGGACCAGACGACTTTATGTACGGGAAGTTTACGCTCTTGCCGTGCTTGGGAAGTAGCTGGAGCAGAGGAGTAACATCGAGTCATTCATACATTGCAGAAACGACTGCAGCGAAGTCACTCTGCGATATAGTGTAGGTCTTCGTGTGGCGCTTGGCCATCATTCGCTCCTGGTCCGATGAAGGTAACACCTCGAGGCCCTCGAGTTCCGCATCGAGTGGGTGGACCAAGGCGCCGGGAATTTTGACGGTGAGAGCCCGTCGTGTCCCGGAATCAACGGTAGAGGCGGCGCCATTCAGTGGCTCAAACTGAGCCACCTCCCCTGCCCAAACCCATTTTCTCGTCGATTCGATGCCTCCGCCGCCCACAATCAAAATATCTTGCAAGCACAGAAGCTGGGCGGTCACCGTTACCTCTGAGTCCGGCCCACCGAGATCTTCAACATCTACCTGGCCCACACGGAGTTTGTTCTTGTTCTCAAGAACGGTGACCATAACCACGGCCGCTGCTACGGTGTTGTGAGTGCGAATGAGTGCGATGGCAAGATCTCCGACGTTGAAGGTATACTCCCCAGAGATTTCCATGTGATTTAAACTTCTGCTGTTATGGCCGTCGACTGTGTAGCACCGCACGCGCAGAAGGCGAGTTGTTGCGAGGTGTCTATAATCTGAGTTGAAACATGTGCTGAGAATAGTCGCCTTGTGCACGCGTTTCATTGTCCCATCCTCCAGAGGATAATCAAGCCAGTTGTTGTGATTTTCAGGTATATCCGTGCTGGCTTTGTCGGGTTCATCGGTGATAAATCCTTGAGGAACACATTGGGCACATCGTCATCAGGAAGAAAGGGTTGGGAATCTTCGTTGCTCATAGAAGTGTCGATGGATGAGTCCCGCTGCGGCTCAGAAACAGGGATCGAGGAGGAGGAGGAGGAGGAGGAGGGTACGGCGGGGGAGTCATTGGGGGATTTCTCCGCGACAATTGATCTATCCGGCTCGGTCGAGACACCCGGGTAGTCGACACCGTTTGGGCAGAGAAAGTCGGCGTTAAGAGCTGAGAGAGCCTTGACGAAATCGAAGTCAATTCCATGACTGTATAAAAATTCTGAGGCCGCTTTTGCCCCAGGTTTCCAGTCGTCCACGAGTATTGTATGACCAGCAATCATGTTGCCAGTGTGAAAGGTAGGATTAACGTGGTCGGCCTCTTTCCCAGACCACGAGCGCCTAAGATGGCCCTGATCCCACGCCGGACATTCACTGAGAATAGCGACGGAGTCCGCTGCGCTGGAAAGCCGCTCGGACAATTGAAGTGCATCCACAATTGAGTCATGTGACTCTGTTCGCACCTCAGCGAACATTTCCTCTAGCTTGTCGCTCGCATTCTGGTACAATAAATTGCTTGTTCGGGATCGATGTTCTGCTGCCGCGCCACGCAAAAAAAATGCAGACTTTATGAGTGCTTGGAGGTCGCCATAGAGCTGATTTGAGAGGAAGGAAGTGCCGTGCTGGCGATAGAAGACAAAAGCCAGGTGGGCAAACTTGGAGAGCGATCTGAGCTGTTCAGAAAGTGATAGAGAACCATCCGTGAACGGGTCCAGAAGTGATTTCCACATCTCGCCTGCCAACGAGAAAGCGCGTTTTGTGCTGTGTTCTGAGGGGGTGATATCGGCTGAACGCGGGTCTGGGTCTGTGTCATCGGCTCCGAGAGATATGGAAGCTTTGATGAGTTTGTATGCTCGAGGCACGTTCTGGTGGTCCGCAGGGTCGACGAGAATTGCGACCGATTCTTTTGTTTCACCGGGGAGACGTTCGAGTGCTTGTGTTGTAATAACCCGGTTGATGACTGTACGATCCACCATGGATCCCTCGCTGCTGCGCAATATCGTCGCAACACCTGAAAATCAGTTAGAAAAATAAATAGGAGGATAAAGGGAACTCACACTTGGTACAATGTTTCGGGTCGGGTGCGCCAACTATGCCATCCTTGCTGCATCGGAGATTCAGTCCCATTAATCCCTTGAGTTTGTCGTAAAGCGCGCCCTTATCCTTCAAGTCATCCGACATGAGGATTTTGAACCCTCCTTGACGAAAAACTGAGTCCCCGTCATACGAGACTGAGAAAATCGGTTCATTGGTAGGCTCTCCGTGAATCTTCCATTGCGCTAGAATATTATCCAGCAGCGTCGCAAACTCGGGGCCTCTCTCGCTTTTGCAAGTCTGGCTCTGCAGTATAGGTAGTGCATGGTAGTTCTCTGCGTGGAAAGGACCGATGGCGGCGACAGTAGCTTCGCGCGCATAGTGAACCGTGGGATCCGATCCATGGACGGTCTCGAGAACCTTCAAGACCGAGTCCATGTCCTTCATGCCTAAATCCAGATCCCCGGTATGTTCTCGACAGAGGCCTATGATCTGATTCGTAGGCCGATGCCAGCGACATCGTTGGCACAGATGAAGGCCGTCGATCATGAGACAGTGGCCGACGGGGGAAGATGAGGGAGAGCCGGCTGCTTTAGGACGGAAGAATTCGGTGATATTCGCTGCAATTTCTGCCGCGTTTACGACACCAACGCTGGGAAGTAGCTGAGGAGGGTTCGATTCCCGGATCATGGATGCAGATGGAAGTCCGAGGAATTTAGACATCGCATAAACAGCCTTTCGACCCGCCATGCGCTTGATGAGTCGCATGAACTTATTCTCGGCCAAGGTGAAGCTTTTAACGTTGTACAAATTCTTGGCTGCGTCCTCAATTCGGGAGAGAATTTCCTCCACTTCACAGCCCTGTTTGATGGCGATACGAACAAGATGATGGAGGCGAGGAATATCGTGAGTCGCCAGAGCCATAACGAGGCGCTTATGGTCCGACATTCGTTTGGAGATGCGCGAGACGCATCTGGAAATGCGGTTTCGGCTGATAGAACCTTGGCCTGTTGATAGAGCGGCCGGCATCTTGATAGTCCGTGATAGACAGCCGGCATCTTGATAGCACACAATAGAGCAATGCGTCTGGGTAGAGTCGCATAGATTCTCCTCCTCTATAATCTCTCTGACCTCTCTACCAAATGCTATGGCATCCGCCAGCAGCGCTTGAAGATATCTGGTGGGATCAAGTCCATGCGGTGCGGCCAGATCGGCAATAAAAGGACGCGCGTTGTGGACTTGACATGATTTCCTCTTTCCTCCTCCCACCACCAAGTCTTGAGTACGCCCCTCAAGTCGTTCTCAAATCGTCCCCTCAAGCCATCATATCTCACCACTCTGATTTGCGCTCTAGGGGTGGCTTGTGACTCGTAATCCGCCGCTGGATGTAACTCAATTTCCAAGTTCCCAAGCAGGCTCCGCTTCAAACAAGCTTCAAGACTCAAGACCTCCACAATTTGCTGCTCCTTCAAGCCTTCAAGTTGTTCAAGCCAATCTTTGAGTTTCCTTGCCTTTGGGGGCCGGTGCCCTTGTTTTACTGTGCATTGCACATTTTTTTCCGTACGATATCCAGCAACACTCTTCTTATGATAATGTATCTACATATAGAATGAACAGCTCTTTTTTTGCCCGTACAGTTCTCGACTGAAGCCTGAACCCATTGCAAGCCCGGGCCCATTGATTGACAGACGCTATCGCCTGATTAAGTATTGATGCGGAAATACCATGTGGTGATGGCGAATAGCCGAGCTCTATGAGGCCCTATGGAAGTCTATCATAGTGCTCAGTAGAGGAGGATATACCAAACACGACGTACACACCCGATGAGGATCCGCGACACACATCAGCAAGCGCGACACAGTGTCGCGCTTGATACCACCTCAGAACAAGTGCGACACTTGCCTTTCCTGGCCCAGTCATGTCACCGAAAATACGCGACGGATCATGGGGCTGTGCATTTTATTTTTTCTTCCTCCTACCACATCGTCGTCCCCGCCGCCCTTCCCCCCC
Organism: Mycena rebaudengoi; assembly: GCA_029282285.1. NCBI lineage: Eukaryota > Fungi > Basidiomycota > Agaricomycetes > Agaricales > Mycenaceae > Mycena > Mycena rebaudengoi. Next base: position 678,039 of record JARJCX010000060.1, read on the forward strand.
CCGTATTTACTCCGTCCGCCGCTGCGATGGACACGGGACCTCCCAAAACCGACCAAGAGCTCATGGATGGCCTTTCATTTGGCGATGTCCAGCGGTTCCGTCAACATGTGGGTAAGAAACTTTCAAACGGCAAGAAAGCGCGCTTCATTTGGGAATTAATGTGTTGCCCAGACCTACGACCATGAATACGTTCGCGCCAACCCACTCAAATTTATAGACAACTCCTGGATCGATATCGGAGCCTTGCGGCATTTCCTGGAAACATCAAGCACAACCCCTGCGCCCCTTGGACAGCATATTAAGCGCGACTTCGACGCGCCGGGCGCGTCTCATTCGCTGCAAATCATCAAAACTGAGCCTTCCACTCTCCAGTTACCGCCTATTCGCACCCGTATCCTCACGAAGAACAATAAGGAAGTCGTTGAACTCCTGGATTCGGATTCGGAGCCGGAGCCGGAAAGTCCCACAGCGAGCGGTGAGTAAATGTATTCCGAGACTTCGGCATCGAGCCGAATACATTATCGATCGTTTCTCAGGCATGAGCAATCTCCCGAGCTCGCCAACGGCGTATTCAGAACACTGCGTTGTTTCGATGAATTAACGGCCCGGCAAATCTTAAATGATCTTTTCAGCCGAGAAACGCGATGACCCGTCTGCGAAAACGCCGTGGTGACCCGCCGTGTTCCTATTAAATGCACACGCTCGGCGGACAACCTCATCGGCCAATCACCCTCAAAGAAGGCCCGTCCCACCAGCACACGATCTACTCGGTAAGCTTCATTCAAACTTACTCCGATTTTTTCTCACACTTTCTATTCTTCAGTAAATCTAAATCTTGAATGTTCGCCATTTACTTAGACTACATTGTGATCTCTCTCAATAAAATCAGTTCGAGTTGAATGTGAATGTTTGAGTTGATATCAAAGTGTGTGGTGTCTCTACAACAAGTGCAACACTCTGCCGTGAGTCAAACACCAAGTGACACTCTGTCGCAGATTATGTACAGTGTGTCGCGCTTCCCAATCGGGTGTGTACGTCGCGTTTCGTTTATCCCGTCAGTAGAGATATCGCGTCTATCATAGATGGGGGGGTGGCTATGGGCCTATGGCTCTATCAGACCCTACTGACTGCTATCCAGCAACAGGGCATTTTCCAGATGACCTGGCGCGACAGCGTGAACTCGCCGTGAAGACCTGTAGAAATTATCAACGGACTGATCAAAGAATCATAACAAAATTAAATTTACCTTGAGTTGCAGGGCATTCTTTTCTGCGATTGCAGCTCGAAGTAATCGATGAGCTGCGACTACGTCAAGTATTGATGCGGTGTATGTGCGGGAGCGTTTTCGGCTCGAGTTTCCAGTGCCTGTATTTGTTTCCCGTCTAAGATAGCTCGGCAGAAAGGACACTCGTCTTCACCGGGTACCAGCAGTTTGATGCAGTTGTTGGAGCGCAGCCAAATGCGCATATCATCGCCTTCCCCGGTGAAACATGTCAGGTTTAAAACCTAGTTTGGTGGTACATTTACTGAGATGGGTCGTCCACGGATATGTACTGAATGGAGTCCAGTCAAGCATAACGCCCGGGCAATTCGTTTGTGCGACGAATATTGTGTTGTTCTCATCGGGAAATTGAGGCGAAATTGAAGGCCAGATGTCCATTTCTACAGGTGCGTGAAATGCATCCGGAGGAACCGAGGACGAACGACGGTGGGGGTCGGGAGATGGAGAGCGAGAGCGGGCCTGAGATCGAGCACGAGGACGGCGAGAGGAAATTGGAGGGGGAAGAGGTGCATATGTTAGTGGAGTGTATGCAGTAGGTTGCAGTGCTGCCTGGCGAGTTCGGAGCTGTTCAAGAGCAAGCTTTGTGCCTTCCTGCTCGCGCCGTTGTGTGTTTTGCTTATTTGGCAAAGTCTCCCGCCCCGATGCGAGATGAGCACGGCGGCGGACGTCATGTGAATGAACAAATGACGACCACAGAGATCGCAGACGGCGTCGCGGTCTCCCGGTCGTGTGGCGGATGGGGGATAATAACCCGTGGTGAAGATGGGCGGAGTCGATGCGGCAGCAGCAGGGGTCGGTGTGGCCGCAAGAGCTGTCATTTGCTGTGTTAAATTAATCTGGGCAGGTGTGGGCGTAGAGTCTGGCATGAGAGGTCTAGGGAGGCCCATTCCTGGAATTTGGAGGGGGCCCCAGTCGGAACGACTGTGGGGAGATACAAAATCATCCCAGGGAGATGCAAAGTCAATCCCAACTCAACCAGCATAGTCAGAGGTGCTTCCATGTGTATTCTGAGTCTGAAAAACACGTAGAGGTGTGGCCTGTGGTGCAGAAATGGCCGGAGCAAAAGGATTACTATTAAATGAAGTACTTTGGGGTGCACATATTGGACATGCCCCGTGAAGCTCCCGCCAAGGGTCGTCCGGAAAATAAGCTTTTTCAGGGCGAAAATTTCGAAATCCTTGTCCAAACATAAGCTTTTTTAGGCTCAAAATCCGGCTGCCTTGTCCAGGGATAAGCTTTTTTAGGCCATATTTCATCCAAATTCACGCGACAATCTTCAATTTGATCCATCGCGAAATGCCGACCTCGGCATTTCCGGCATTTCGTTCTCCATTGCCGATGCCAACCACTGCCAGTGCCAGCAGCGTCGGTTGGGCTTCGCGCTTCCACCATTAACGTACTCAATCCCTTCTTAGGAGATACAACACCACTTGTCCAATTCCGGTCCCCAATCGGATGATGAGGACGAAGATGATGCAGAAGATGAGGCTGTTGCTCCTTTGTTTTCCTGCTATGTAAAGACAACTCAGCTTTATACCCACGCAAGAGTGGAACATCTTCTTTTCAATATTGGCCCCAATGCGTTTGAGCGGTCGAAAAAGGATCGATACATCGGACTCTGAAGCCCTACACTGCAAAATGCTGGACAGCCCTGTCTAGATCGGGCGGCGACATGTCAAAGGAGATAAATTTGACACTCAAGATTAAAGCTAAAGCTATTTAATGTAACTGATAATTGTGAGCTCCCCAGCGCGGCGCAGTCGCGCTGGGGAGCGATTTTTTTTGAGGAACACATGATGACCCTTGTCCGATATAAGCTTTTTTAGGCCCAAAGTACGCCCGAGGATAAGCTTTTTTAGGGCCGGATTTGGGATTTTGCCCGGACGACCCTTGGCGGGAGCTTCACGGGGCCTTATTGGACTGCGGTCGGAGAGACTCGTCGGCAGGGGGACTAGAGGGAGGAAGAGAGCAATCCCGAGGAGCAGCCATGTCTCGCCAATGATCTACAAGTGGTGTGAGGTCTGGCGAGCGCGAAAGAAAAATCTTCGCGTGTTGTTTACATCTGTTGTTATGACACGGCATTGGCTCTGGCAAGGTTCTGGGGCACGAAGAATTAAATTTGGAGACTCAGTGGAGAATGTAGTTTCCTGTTTAACACCTATATACCAAATTCAAGATCGTTTAACGCACCTCCAACAAGTTCCCTGGCCTGCTGGAGTTTTGCGACAGCATTCAAGGCCTGTTCTTCCCAGTCCTCGGCTTGCACGTGGTATTTGTTGCGCTCTCGGGTTACCTGTTCCAGCGATGTGAAAAATTGAGCCCGCTCGTCGTCCCGAGATTCCCTTAGCCCCTTAATCTCCTCCCGCAGCTGGTCTGTTTCACTTAGAACAGACGTGTCAGGGATACTTTCGACACGCTCGAGCTTCAGAGAAAGTACCGGGGATGGAGGCTGACTTTGAGCTAAATAAAATAAGCCGACAAAGAAGCAAACTGGATTTAATTACATACCGTGAATGCTCTGCCTAGCTGCACGGAAGAGGCTGGATATGTACACTTGGAGATTCTATCTGTGAGTCGAGTGGTCCACCTGCAGCATAAAACCTGTGCCATGGTTAATTGCCTGGTGAATTAATACACCAGTACTTACTCTGATATTACAGTCCCAGAGGTGACTGCAGTACAGTGGTGGCAGAAAATAATGCAACACATGAATTTTTGAAAAGATTGATGCATAGATAGCACCACAATGAGGAGGTATTTCGTCCTGGTTTCAGTGAATGGAATGTAGCTATATATGTGTACTATTTGTGGATAGAAACCGGTACCCGCCGAACGCGATCCCGTGACGTACTTGCGTGGTGACGTCGGTGGAGCAAATTCTGGGGTGTAAACAAATCACAACTTCATCGCAAACCACCACCACTGCTGCTCGTTCTGTGCCTAAACCCCAATATTCTTGGTTAGACATCCCCATGTGCTACTCCCCATGCATAACCAACTCACACCTACCAAGAGGGCGTGTGTTGTAACCCTCAAAAACTGTGGCCGCTTATTTACCGAAAATTGGTGAAGAATTGCATTGTCACCCGTCAACTGCGTACTGCACATATCGGAAATGGGCAGAGAAGGAGAATTACTACGACATTACACCTGGCCGTGGCCGTCCGAAGCGCCTGGATGCCTCAGATCACCGAATTGCGTGCCGTCTGATCAAATCTGGGTGGGAACAGACTGCTGCCGACATCCAGCGTGACCAATTTTCCGGAAGTTCCCACATGAACAATGCATCAAGCACTTCAGGAGGAAGGCCTGCATGGGCATCGAAAGCGAAAAGTGCCCATGATGACATCTGCCCATCGGAAATGGTGCATAGAGTTGGCTGAAAGGCACGAAAACAGGAGGGTCACAGATTGGAGCGATGTAATCTTCTCCGACGAGTCCAAATTTAACATATATGGGTCTGATGGGATTCAGTACTGTAGGAGGGGACCCAACGAGGAGTTTCACTCATGGAATTTCCAGCAAAAATTGAAGCATGGGGGAGGGAAGGTTATGGTGTGGGGTTGCATCATGTTGAAGGGCTTTGGGTGACTTGTGCACGTGGACGGTGTGAGGGAGACTGTGGCGCCTCTTTGGAAAACGGTGTTCCAAAAATGACTTGTTCTTCCTCTGGGGGATTCTCATTAACAGGTGGGTCAATAAGTGTTTGTAAGAAGAGGTCAAACAGAGTTTGCCCTTGGGATGCTGTGGGAGGTCAAAAATGGGGGATAATGCGAAAAATACCTTGTTCAGATGAGCACACTGCCCTTGTACTTCTATCCAAGACAATATTCAAGTCTCCACTCTGTCTTTCTTCTATTGCCTTTCCCCTTTGAACTGGGTGATAGTTGATGCGACTGGTTCTCCCAAAGGTGGGTTAGCCGTGGCGGCTTGACAAGGGCTTATAGGCTCATCGTGTGTTGGACTTGTGTGATTGGCATGGAGAGTTGGTCGTTGGTCTAGGAAGTCCGTGATTTGGTCCGAGATGCCTTGGTTGTTCCTCTCTGCGTGAGCAGGGGTTTTCGATGGTCAAGGGAGCGGTGAGTATGGGTCAGACGTTCAGTATGAACTGTCTAGAGGATGAGTGGTCAAGTGTCTTGCAACAAGTTAGATGGTTAGTGTGTGTGTGTGTGTGTCAATGATGTATTGGGGGATTGGTTTACACTAGAGAACTAGTGGGGGAGAAACCGCTCCAAAGTTGTATATCTACTGCTGAGCAATCCAGGTCCTTTTATACCTTGCAGGTATCCCCTTTGGAGCATCTCTACATGTCCCCAGTCTGCTTCCTCGGTGTTCCAGCTCATTCCTTCGTGTTTCAGGTATTCCGAGGGATCGTGACTTAGTTGAAGATAGTTGCCTTTTTGGGCCCAAATTGTGTTGAGGCATGGCGACTCACAATACCTTCCTAATTCGTCCAAAGTTCATCGAGGAGCAATGACTGAGGTCCGAACTTGGGTGAAATGTGTGTGATATGTCGGGTGTGGGGTATCGGGGACGTGGTTGGCATGGATATTGGTGACGGCATGTAGAAGTGGTCCGATGTGCTGGTGCGGGTGTGACGCTGTGGGGTGCTGAGATGAAAAGGTGTGGCAAGTTGGGAAGTTGTAGCGGCTCGGATGATAAAGGAAAGGTCATCGCAGCTTGTACTTGGTCATGAGTCATCGTATATGCTGGGGCATACACAGCGCATGTGGGAGCCCCACAACGGGATCATGAATGCGGTCCAATATGTCAATATATTGGAGAGGGGCCTCCTCGGTACCCTGGATAATCACGACATCAACCACGGATCCATCTACTTCCAGCAGGATAACGATCCAAAACACACCTTGGGCCTTGCCAAACATTGGTTCGCGAAAAATGGCTTCGAAGTGCTGTCTTGGCCAGCCAACAGCCCCGATATGAACATCATAGAGAACGTATGGAACCAGCTGGAGGGCAACTACAACCACCAACCACACCATGCACGCAATGAGGACGAGTTATTCGTGATGTTGCAAGAAGAATGGGCAAAATTGTCCGCAGAGTATTGTGCCAAGCTTTATGCCAGTCTCCCATGTCACATCAACCAGCTGCAGCTTGCGAAAGGCTTCTAGACCAGATACTAGTAGGTACCACTCTTTTATTTTGCCCTCGTAGCTCATTTGGACTTGCAGAAACATCAAGCATTATTTATATTACACCCCCATTTGGCACATGTCATTTTAATCATGCTATATGTTCCCACCCTGACCCCTGATAGTTTATCACCCTGTTCCCTGGCGGCATAATAATTTATTTCACATCGTGATAATTTTGCCAGAGTCGCAGCATTGATCACAACACGTTGTTGTTCCAGATTGGCTTCTCGTGTGTGGCGCATACATCGGTCCTGTGAGTCACTCTAAATGCACGCACATGACTGTTTGAAATAATTTTTTGCGCACTTTATTATTATAAGGCAGCAAGATATGTTGTCATTTATGTCCATGTATAATGCCGGAGTTCGGGTCCTCGGCACGGTAGCAAACTGATGGTTGTCAGGACAGACTCTATAAAGGTCACGTGGTTCTCGTCATATCCCCTGCCTCTTCTTGGCATTCTACAACGTAGAATGTTACCCGGGGCAGGTTTCCAATGATGCTGCATCCGCCCCATTTTAAAACCCTGCGCACTACTCCTCAGAGCATGAAGTAACGGGAACTCCGCTTTGCTGATCGGGTGTGTTTCATACAAAATAAATATCACTTTCGCTCAGTGGCATTGTCAATTTCTTTCTCTACCCAGGAATCCTCAGCATCGTCCAAATGTCGTGTATCCCATTATTTGGGGGCTATTATCCCTGATGTCCCCTTCCATTCTCCACCCCATGCGTTCATCCTTGTATGTGTTCACTCGTACCTTTACTACCCGCTGCCGCCTCCCCACTGCTTTACTCCCTCATTCTTTCTGTTCCTGCATGTAACATTCACACCATTCCAGGCATGCGCCGCCTCAATGTCTCCTCACCAGCAACATGACGCCTCCCCTCCGTGTACACACCCCCTCTCGCACCTGGAGATGCTAAATTATTGCCCATATTTCCGTCACCGTGCGTGGTTCTCCTCTCTTGCGCCCATTTTTTCCTTTTCTTTCATCATCAAATCTTTGCGCCCCATTCCCGTCTTCCCTGCACCAATCTCTACATGCCCTCTCTGCATTGTCCGCCTTTGCGGCGTTGGCACCCAGAATGGTTTGTTTTGTCATTGCCGCTGCCTGCACAGCACACTACCCTGGGGTTCCTCTGTGTAGCTGCCCCAGCTCCTTTATAACCCAGGGGCAGTGCGCTGTGCAGGTGGCGGCGATGAGGACGATCCTATCTGTGCTGTGGAAAACCGGATTCCCCATCCGTCGTGTCTTTTTTCTTCTTATCCTCAGGTTTAAACTTTATGGTCTTTATTAATTCTTTGTGCGATCCAGGGCGAGAGTTGAAATACTGCCAAGCAACCTCAGACAAACAAAGGTCAACATTTTATCTGAGGGTAACTGAGTGTCCGTCCCGTTCTAAACATCGAGCTCAGACCACACCTGCCATTTCTTGCGTTCTGTGATTTGCCCATCCTTCGTTTGTCCTCTACTTCCGCGTTGATCCTCCTGTTATTTTGTGCCCCCGTTTCACCTTGCTCAATCTTGGACTGGGTTCGGCAAGGTTGCGACTCAGTTGGCCCCACTAAGTTATTTGGTAAAATCAACTTGGCCTGCCATCTCTCTCTTCATTTAGGGTGTTCTGCACATCATTCATGAAGATCTGTTGTCAACATCCCTGCTCTCTGCCCTCTCACCAGTCTCACCCTCACCATTCCTGCATCACGTAAGTTGTTATCCGTTGGGTGTTCGACCTGTTCCAAAATTGCGGCGAGCTCCGCATGGTCGCGATACATCCAGATCGTGTGGAGGATGCCAGTGCCATCGAGCTGCATATTCGCCTCTTCCTCCTTTGTGCTCCTCTCTCTATGACATATGTGGAAGATTGAATCTGGGAGTGATAGGAGAAGGAGCGCTATCGACGCTGCGAGGCCAACTGAAATCTTTTTTACATCAGTTCTGCACAAGAGGAAAGAATAGCGTGAGTAGATACCACTATTATGCTGGACTATTAGCGGGGGGTCAGTTGGCAAGTGCGGTATGAGGCATTTGGGACCTACATCTAGTTGCGCTTGCGCTGAGTGTTGGGTCACGGTGGCTTCCCCAGGCACCAAGAAGACAGGACTCTGAATCTCCCCGACGCTAATGTTGAAACCATTCCCCCCTGCCCCGAATCGGTGGAAACTCTGTATTGTTTCATGCGTCGGAGGGATGTGACCCACTTTCAGAATACACATAAATAACGAGGCTAGTTGACAGAGTTTGGATGTACAGGTCCAGAACATGGATGCAATGAGTTCAGATAGAGCGTTTTCGACATCATGAAGTTTCACGGTGCGCGGCGCCTGGCTGGCATTGTTTGTTGGGTGCAAATTTAACTTCTGGATGAGATACCTAACATAGCAAAATGAGCCAGCTTATTAAATTGAGGGGGTACCAGGCACGTACAAGTCTGCGAGAGAAACATAACTCCACACGACGGCATCCTCATCTAACGGAAAGGCAGACTGGGGCATCGAGGTATACCATCCCGCCCACTAAATAGAATCAGTCAGTTGCTTGTTAGATTCCTCAGAAACGAACGACGCACGCCGTCTATATAAGAATTATCACTTGTTGTAGGCGGGCCAGTGTACAGCTGCCAGGTGGACGAAGTTTTCTTTAATTCTGGTTCCAATGTGACTGCCTGGCGCGTCTGCACATCCACTACGGCTGTTTGGTTGACAAGCGATTGAAGGCAGCGAAAAATTTGGATGGAGGACACGGAGGTGTTCATGGGCGGGATGAGAGCCACGCTGGATCCGTTATTGCCTGTGGAATCAACAATTGGGATAGTGCTGTAGAGGACGATGGAGTTTTCGACCGTATCCATCCAGTATATCGTGGAGATGACACCGGATTCTGTACGGGTATATGTCAGCAATGCTGCGTTCATGTGAGGAGGTTCTTACTTACGAGTGGATTGGATCTCAGTTGTCCAAACAGAGCCAGTTATATTGCGTGTGGCTAGGTATTTTCCGTCGGAAAAACCCACGCTCACGTCGTCCCAGTAGCCGCAAGTGATGTTAAAGCCCGTGGCGTTTAAACTGATGGTACCGCTTCCCGTGCTGGGTTTCGGCGATTCGTACAAGGTGCCCTCCCGTAATCCGATGGTCGTACTCCCATCGAGGTACGGAAGATAGTACAAGGATCCATGCGCGTAGGAGGTCAAGTTGTCTAGGCTGTGTTGATTAACATATGTGTCCACCTGGGCAAACTGTCGATTGACTTACACGACCCACGGGATATGGTTAATACTGGACAAATTATACCCAGTCAGATTGTATGCCGGAAGACCTTCCGTGGCGACGACAAGTGCATGAGATGAATTGAATGTGTCCACGGCAAACAGGGCAGGGGTGGTAATATGGAAGACCAACATGCCTCCAAGATAAAGGAAAACCGAGAGGACGCCCATGACCGATCCCGGGATCACCTTCTGCTGCCAAATACGGACGACGGCAGACCCGATTCCCGCCCATGCGGAAGCAATATCGTGGGTAGCCGTCAACGGTTGATCTCGACGCAGGCTTTGCCGCATTGACAGTGTCTGTGTGATGAATACCAATAGCGCCGAATAGAGCTGTGTTTGGTTCCTTTAGCGCATGGACCCTGCGTTAATACGCACGAATACAATACATACTGTTCCGAATGTCTGCGTAATCGCAGTGATGAGGAAAGACGCAATCTTCTGATGTTCTAGACCGAAAACGAAACGATGCTCCAGTCCCTTTGCCCAGATACCGAGGAGCACTACATGTGCGGCAACCAGTACCGAATGTAGAACCAAAGACAAGAGACACAGAGAGGCTGAGGACTTCATCCGCGATCTTCTCGGCGCTATACTGGAACTCAGTATTGCATCACGAAAAGTGCTAGAGGAGACACCCACCAGTATCCCCTTCTGGAGAAATTTGAAACGAACCCTTAGCTGGATCTAGGGAAGCCTTCTTGCGGTCTTCGGCCTGGGTACGGCGATTTGGAATTAATGGTGACTCCAGGTCCGAATCTTGCGAGGGCACCCAACGGAATTGGGGGGGAGACATTGGGGGCGGATAGGTTTCAGCCGGATGATTCGCATTTTGCAGGTGGAGCCGTGCTAAATGGCGACAGTCTGCGATGAAACTGCCGGCATGTCGAAGATTACATCGCACGGACCCCTTAGCAACGCCTGGTATTCATCAATTCAATTGTCGTTCCAGCGTACATCCTGATCCCTGCACTCACAACTTCACTCGTAGGCAATTCCTTGACGCTAGTGAGATTGTGAGAACAAAGAGTATGAATATGAAGATTCCAAAAATGGCAGACGCCGATAGACAAAAATCAAGGGAGCAAGACCCTCGCCGCCTTCAGGCGCCATGGCATCGCATAGGGCACTACATGGTTTTCACATCATTGTTCCTGGTTCCGTAGGTAACCAGGTCTCCCAAAAGTCTGCCGATCCTGGCAGGCCCCCGGACACTCACCCCTAACTCAGTCTGCCTTAAGGTAAAATCAGTGACGAAATTTTGCAACATTCCTGTCCGTGTTGGAAGGTAAAACAGGTCCCAGGACCACCCAACTTTGTCCGGGGTAAGGTAAATTGGGCGCAGCCGGAAAACAAATAAGTTAGGTGTCCTTCAGGCGAAGTAGGTTTGGGTGAGGTTCAGAGCCTACGGGAAGCTATACCACAACAACTACAATGTATACCAAACTTGTGCGGTGATTTTCATCTCCTGCCTCGACGTGTCTGACGAAACCCAAGAAGGCTGCCGTGACGTCCAAGCCCAAAAAGCCGCAAACAGAAGCCCAAAAGGCGGTAAGGCGCGTCAGAGATAGGATCAAGCGTGAGGCCACCAAAAAGACGTCGCCGAGCAATAAACACTTAGATATAGGCCGCGCAGCGCGAAAAAAAATTAAAAAATGGCCCTGGGAGTTTTTTTTCGATTTTTTAGACTACTGCTCTGCCGTAAGTAATATTGCGAAAAGTCGAGTCGTGACTTGCCAAGTCGACTTCATTTGAAGTTTGACTCGACTTCGCCTAGTGAAGTCACTTGGAGTGACTTCAAGTCGATTCAAGTCGGCTGAGCCGACGGAACTCTTTTTGAAATTGCTACATGGTCACCGCTTCGAATAAGAATTTATACTATTCAAGCGCGTATATTTTGAACTTGACGAAGGTTTACATGAAAATAGCATTTATTTCGTAGTCATCTCCTTCCATTGACTTTGAAGTCGCTGCAGAGTCATCAAACAACTCGGCTCGACCCGACTCAAGTCTGACTTTCCAAGTCGACTTCGTTGGGCCAAGTCGGAAGTCATGGCAACATTAGCCGTAAGATAAATCAAGGATCCAAATCCCAAGAATCTTAAGGTAAATGAACGAAAATTTGCGACCCCAGGCGAACTGAGTTATGGGTGAGTGTTCGGGGGCCTATCCTGGCCCATTTATCTTTTCATCAGAATGATATTTCCACGCTGTTTTCCCACACCTTTCCTCACGGGAACTTCCGCGCGGGCCGTTTTGTTTCCGTGCCCCGCATGACCTTTTCAATATTACTGCCACCATAGGCCACCATTGATGCTCTGAAGAGGCAAATGTGCTTATTTTTTATAGCATATGAAGGTTCATAACAATTTGAATTTCCTTAAATTTCAAAGTGCAAGAGAGAACACAGGCTTCAGCCAAATTTTAAACTCTGCTGTCAGCCCAATGCAAGATCCCGAGATGTACCAGTCTGTATACAACCGAAGTGCTTGCCACATATTTTGGTTTATGATTGGATCAGGTGGGTATTTATTTATCTGCCAGTTATCTGCCACTTTCACCTCGTTTCGTAGCTCTACGGCTTCTCATGTCTGGTAAAAAATTATAAGACACTCTGGAGGTACTATTGAATACTTCTGTCTCTTCAGAATGACCTAAAAGATGGAGGAATCAGCGCCCTTGGCGAATGGCAGATAACTTTGTTACTGTCAGATAAACGTGACATGACTTTTATCTGCCTTTCTCTCTCGCACCTCCTCCTGGGGCGCTTCGTTCTCAACGCCTTCATCCTATTTTTCTGCTTACCACTATCAGCATCCCTTCTTGAATGTTCAGCAAGTACTGGCCAGCAAAAACTCCCCGGCATCTGCCTCTTTTCTTGTGACATCTAGTGCTTGCATGTACGGCCACTTCTGGGCTCATCTGGGGTTGCCGTGTGCCGCTGCGTTATGAACGAATACATTGATTACCTTGCTACCGGCACCATTCGACTACGTTGTGCAGTGAAAATCTGATCATCCATACTCGCCGATGCCAACACTTGCACCACGATTCTGGTTCTTTAAGGCTTGGCCTTTGTGTCTTGTGCAATGGCAGCTCCAAGAGTTACTACCCGCGCGACTCTTGCTGGACTGCCGTGTGGCTGTTTAGCTTTCTTTATTCTGATGCGCGGTATCTCGCGGCTGCGACAGGTTCTGGATGTATAGCTTTTCGTCAAATTTGGGCAGAAAATGTGCATGGAGCCCGAGTTTTCAGCAGTGCACGCTCGCAGCATTGCTTTGAAGCTGATTTGGTGGGGGTATTAGCGCCGGCATTGTGCGCTTCTGGCCTGCGCACCGGCCTGCCGTGAAGACGATGTTCCTGGTGCAAAGCATCCCAGTGTGTGAGGACATCACAGAAGTCCTCGTCCTCACTCCTATGCAGCTCCAGCCTCATTTTACCGGTTCGCAAATGAGTAATGGCCCTCGATGTAGATTAAGCACTGTCAATACTATGACAAGCCTCTAGCTTGAGCTTCATGCCAATGCAAATTGATTCTTTTCATTCTCGCGTTCACGCAAATAAGTTACGGGATTCCCCTGAGTTTCCCTGACTCTCTCTCCTTCCTTCCTTTTTGAGTTCTTTTTCGCTTTTTTCCCTGATTTAACACCCGGAATAAAAACCCACATTTTCGGTATTTTGTATAGACTGGTCACGAGTCTAAATGTAACATCCGCCACAGCCCGATTCAGCCGATGAGTCAGTAAGAAGCATTTGGAAAATGGTCAAAACGGCAAAGCCTTAGCCGGTTTAAGGCCTTAGGGCTTAAGCCAACACTGACCGGGATCAACGGGATCGTCGGCGGCATCAACGGCTCGATCACAAAATGACATTCGGCTTGTGATCGGCATGGTATACACCTGTCATTAGGCAGCGTTACACTTGTCTACTTAGATGGGGGGCAATTATTGATATATTTTATGACCAAAAATATTGTCCTCTTAGTCATGACTGGTCAGATGCCTTGTCTGCACTCTGTGTAGGTCGAAAGATGCTACTTTATCGGGATTGGTGCCATCAATATGTATTTGGCGCACGAGTAAGGCAGGCTTTGATGTAGGTAAAATACAGGATCTGTCTGGAATGTCTAAGAATTCATATGCGCAACCCACACTTCTTTTTTAACAGAGGAACGGGGTCAAAATAGCCACAGGTGAAACACCAACCAAACTCCCCATTTGATTCGCATTACGTGCGGCACCAAGGGCAGTAACATTGAATAATACTGTATTTACAGAAGTGCATTTGGACCCTCATACTAACCGCAGAAATATCTCGGATTAAAACTATAGGGATCCTCCAGGATCCCGAGCCCAGCCAGTGCGGATCCTTAAAATGCGATTCTTTATCGATCCGCAACGATCCGTAGGGATTGGGTGGTTAAGCAACCATATTTTTTATTTTTGTCCAAGAACAACTTTCAAGTTTACCCCAACTTCAAGTCCCAGGCACCCTGAGTGATCAGCCCGGAGAAATTGCACCGCCAGTATTGAGACAGTAATTTCTTAAGGGACATCTACAGTACCTCCGAGGTGATTGGTTCAATTGATCCGCCTCGTATCTATCATCAATATAACGCGGAAAAAATTGGGACATATTGCTTTTGAATATTAATTTTTTGATGGTTCCAGGATCACCTTGAATACTATGCAATCTACTGACACATATTACTTCACCAACTGACGGAACTCTTCCTCAATGTTTTCCTCTCTCGACGTCCTTGAGAAGGAAGTCAGCGAATGCCGCCAGTGGAAAGTTCTCAAGATACCTTGGAAGAACCGAAATCCGCAAAAGAATGCCTCCTTGTCGAAATTTCCAGTGCGGTTCCCTACTCATGATTAGGGCCAGTAGTTGATGAAATGGTGTCGGCTCACTATGTTTGATTGCGGGGTAAAGACTAAATGCGAGGGATTGGAAGACGGGTGACCGGTGTCTAGGTTCACAATATCGCTGTTGGGTACGCGAAAGCGGTGGCGTCCGTTGAGTCTAAACTAGTCAAAATCTGCGCTTGAGACCAAGAGAAAAGAACTTACGAGGCAAGGAAGGAATTGGAAAATACTGGAGATCAGGTCAGATCAACTTTCAGGCGCCGAATTTCGACTGTCTTACATTTGGCAAGAATTAGGTAGAATGCAAGCCATGTCACTGAGGAAATGTCCTATTTCTGGGAAGAACAAGGATATGGTGTTTGATACTCACAATCTCTCTTCAGGACAAACTGTCCTCAAGTAAGTGCTGGATATGACGCTCGATGGATTTGAGTATGGCTTACAAGAATTATGGTGATTACACTGGTTCCACTGAATTGGAAGAAAATCATAACGACGGCGTTTTTGAACCGATCACATCACTGACCCGGTGGCCACCCCAGATTCTGCCACACATGGTCCATCAGCATTCGAACTAGTCCCGACACGGTAGTCTTACCGATTGTCCACAAGACCAGAGTGTCCGCCATTCTTCTGGTCCTACACAGCTTAGAGAGACCATTAGACCGAATGAATATGACAACGCACTCGTTGACTCCTGACGTCCGCATGGTCCACAGACAGTAGGAGACGGATACCGCAATAATGACGTCGACGCTCGCGCCGAGTGAGAGTGCAGGAACCATGAGAGACTTAAACTTTTCCTGAAGTTCCGTAACTCGTTTCAAATGCAGCGCGACTCCTAGCAAGCCAAAAGCGCAGCCAGCGCGCAAAAATGCCAACAGCCAGCAGAGGATCGTAATTGCCCACCGCCCAGACAAATTGCGGATTCGGTTGGCGAAAAAGACCTGCAGTCCAGTTGGTTCTTCTCTATACAATCGAGAGAAGAGCGAACACACACTTGGACAATGAAATATATAGGTGCAGAGAAGACAACCACCATGTCCAAAGAGTGCGGTGGCCTTTTGATGTTCTGGGATTGGCCATAGAAGGTCACAGTCACCGAGTAGATCTATTTTGACATAAGAACAAGCTGAACTTTTACCATTCACATCACGTACTGCGTGCCAGGCCGAGATGGTATGTCCAAGCTCCAGAATCCTGAATTGAAATGTCAGCGAATTTGAAGATGTCTGTCGAAGAACGCTGTGACCACAAGAGTGCAACCTGCCGAGAACTTCAGGGACCAATTTATCGCAGCCATAGCGGTTGAACAGCGTACCGCTGACTTCAAAAGCTTCGAGTCCGTGGGGAAGTGTCCATAGTAATAAAATGTCTGGAGTGTTTCAATTCCGAAGAGGAAGGTACAGACAACGCCCCCGATTTTAAACGCACCAAGCGTGTCGTCGAGAGGCAGGATGGCGCTTTGCGACATTGGTATCCCCGGGGAAGTGGAATGAAAGTTGAAATCGGAATTTAGGTTTTACGCGTTGACCCCCCTTATATAGTGCCCGAGGTAGATCCAGACCCCAAGTACGTCCGACGTACACTGTTTTTGCAGTGTAATCGCGGCAGATGTGCACAGTATCAGCGGGAGAGCTTGATCATTATCCCTGCACTGGCTGAGCCATTGATAGCTATATCACATCAGCTGCGAGTCCCATAAAATAAAAGATGCCCAACCTTGACGGCACAACCGGGCAAAAAGTACCCACCAAAGCTCAAGCACAGTCGAATTTACCATTCAAACCACCGAGACGGCGTTCCTCAAGGAACGGAAGCGCCACTGCCATTGGTAACGCCAGGGATTGGTATGAAAATCTACCCGCGCCGGACCAAATATGCAGGCGAAATGGCACTTCAAGTTGCCTACCAGGCATCACGTACCACGTACCAAGCGTGCTTGTGCGCTAATCCTCTAGAATGAAACTGACAGAACTCAATTATTTGGGGTATAACAGGGTGGCACAAAACAGGGCTCACTCACTTCTGTGTTGCCTGAGGTGCTGCCGGTGACTCGCCGATGGGGGGGGTCGACCAGCGGACCTTCTCCGTTCCTCTATTACTTAATGACACCCCATTGCTTTTCTACATGCACCCTGCCCCTCCAATATATATGCATGTTTAAATACACCACCACTAACCGCAGAAATATCTTGGATTAGAACTATCGATATAGGGACCCTTGAGGATCCCGAGCCCAGCCAGTGCGGATCCTTAAAATGCTGTTCCATATCGATCCGTAGCGATTGGGTGGTAAAGCAACCATATTTTATTTTTGTCCGATAGTAACTTTCATATTTACCCCAACTTCAAGTTCCGGGAACCTGAGCGCTCAGCCCGGAGAAATTGTACCGCCATATTGGAACAGTAATTTCTTAAGGAACATCTACAGTACCCCCGAAGTGGTGATCCGGCTCGTATCTATCATCAAATCAACACAGTACTATGCACATTGTGAGCTCCACCGATATAATGTGGAAAAAAATTAGGACATATTGCTTTTGAACATTAATTTATTGATGGTTCCAGGATCGCCTTGAATACTATGCAATTGACTGAACTGAAGTGACACAAATTACTCAACTAACACTAACTGACGGAACTCTTCCTCAATGTTTTCCCTTTTCGACGTCCTTGAGAAGAAAGTCAGCAAATGCCGCAAGTGGAAAGTCCTCAAGATACCTTGGAAGAGCCGACATCCGCAAAAGAATGCCTCGTTGTAGAACTTTCCAGTGCGGTTCCCTGCTCATGATTAGGGCCAGTAGTTGATGAAATGGTGTCGGCTCACTATGTTTGATTGCGGGACAAAGACTAAATGCGAGGGATTGGAAGACGGGTGACCAGTGTCTAGGTTCACAACATCGCTTTTGGGTACGCGAAAGCGCTGGCGTCCGTTGAGTCTAAACTGGTCAATAATCTGCGCTTGCAACAAAGAGAAAAAAACTCACGAGGCAAGGAAGGAATTGGAAAATACTGGAGACCAGATCAGATCGACTGACTTTCAGGCACCGAATTTCGACGGTCTTACATTTGGCAAGAATTAGATAGAATGCAATCCATACCACTGAGGGAATGTCCTGTTTCTTAGGGAGCACAAGTAAGTGCTGTTTGATACTCACAATCGCTCCTCAGGACAAACTGTACTCAAGTAAGTGCTGGATATGACGCTCCATGGATTTGAGTATGGCTTACAAGAAGTATGGTGATTACACTGGCTCCACTAAATTGGAAGGAAAATCAGAACGACAACAAATTGGAATCGATCATATCACCGACCCTGTGGCCACCCCGGACTCTGCCGCACATGGTCCATCAGCATTCGAACTAGTCCCGACACGGTAGTCTTACCGATTGTCCACAAGACCAGAGTGTCCACCATTCTTCTAGTCCTAAACAGCTTAGGGAGACCATTAGACCGAATGAATTTATCAACGCACTCGTCGACTTCTGACGTCCGCATGGTCCGCAGGCAATAGCACAAGGACGCCGCAATAAGGACGTCGCCCATGGCACCCAGTGTGATCAATGTAATCATGAGAGGCTTATACCTTTCCTGAAGTTCCGAAATTTCTTTTATATGCAATGAGATGGCTATCACGCCAGCACTGCCGACGGCACGCAAAAATGCCAACTCCCAGCAGATGATCGTAATTGCCCACCGCCCAGACAATTTGCGGATTCGGTTGGCGAAAAAGACCTACAGTCCAGTTGGTGCTTCTCTATACAATCGAGAGGAGAATGAACACGCACTTGGACAATGAAATATATGGGTGCAGAGAAGACAACCACCATCTCCAAAGAGTGCGGTGGCCTTTTGATGTACTGGGATTGGCCATAGAAGGTCACAGTCACCGAGTAAATCTATTTTGACATAAGAACAAGCTGAACTTTTACCATTCACATCACGTACTGCGTGCCAGGTCGAGATGGTATGTCCAAGCTCCAGAATCCTGAATTAAAATGTCAGCGAATTTGAAGATGTCTGTCAGTGAACGCTGTGACCACAAGAGTGCAACCTGCCGAGAACCTCAGGGACAAATTTCTCGCAGCCACAGCGAATGAACAACGTACCGCTGACTTCAAAAGCTTCGAGTCCGTGGGGAAGTGTCCATAGTAATAAAATGTCTGGAGTATTCCAATTCCGAACAGGAAGGTACAGACAACGCCCCCGATTTCAAACGCACCAAGTGTGTCGTCGAGCGGCGGGATGGCACTTTGCGACATTGATGGCACCAGGGAACTGGAAAGACAGTCGGCGCTTGGGTTGCAGGTTGCTTATATACAAAAGGAGCTCTCCCACTGTGGAACAAAATACACCCCAAATACCCAGGGGATGCTGTGCTGGCAGTAAAATCGGGGCAGATGTTCACAGGATGGTCAAAGGATGTGATATATGAGCGGGAGGGTTTGATATATCGTCGTGTCTAAGGTGCTGATATCAAGGCCTACGTTCCGTATTCGAGTTCCAGCTTTGCAAACTTCCTCGGTTTGTCAAATACCGTCCTCCACTTACCGACCGGCACTTACCTCTTGCTGTGACGGCAGAATTAGAAAGTGGACTTCTGAGGTGTACTCGAGCCCTTCTTCACGCAGTGATCGATTCAAGACTCCGAGTCAGTTTTGGAATCGGTAGAGCTTGCTCTCGCGACAGTTTCCCGCTCAAAATCCGGTGGTAAATGAGTCGGCGTCGGGCAGTGCAATTGTGGCAGATGTGGAGAGTATGGCAATGGATATATAAGACCTGATGTATCAGCGGGTGAATGCGATATATCGCCGTCCGTCTCTGCACCGCAACTTGCCATTGATATATCAGATCACTTGTGTTATATCGTTGAGGCCTGGTCTCACTGTGCAGGCCAATGGCCTGGTCTGCAATTTCATCGGGCAAAAGCCAGAAAAAACGGCGAGGAGCTGATAGCGCATGACTCGCTAGCTTCTCTTTAATTCCCTAGCGCCATGCAGCGAAATATAGATTCTGAGGTTGGAGAATCAGGCGCGCAACGAAGTGAACAAATGGGAGTTCTGGATTACTTATTAGATGAATATAACATCGAAAGCTTAGCGCAGTGGAGAGAAGACAAAGATGAAATCGGGTCTTGAAGGTATGTCGTGGAATTGCGACGTAGGATTACTGTGCAGAACGAGTTGAGAAAATAAATAACAAGCACAGTAACAGTTGCCTCGCGCATCGGGCATGGAAAATTGCTGATACTCTACAGTATGTATATCAACGATGATCTATGCAAGCTATCGAACGTACACGTACACGCTACTCCAACCGCCCCCGCGTACGCGCAGTCGGCAGCAGGCCCTTCCGATTCTTCCTCCCGTCCAGCCTGCGCCAAAAGAGCACGCGTCGCAAGCCGCCCCTGCGCACCACGGTCACTCCGCCCGCCACGCCGGCGCCCACCAGGACATGCCACAGCGCGCCCAGCGCGCGGCGGTACAGCCACACCAACTGCAGCACGTACTTGAATATGACCTTTGCGCCGAGCTTGGACGCGCCGACGGTGCGCACGCCGAACGCGTAGGGCACCTCGGGCGGGCGCGCGGCGCCGGGGATGGCGAGGAGGAGCTCGAGCGCGATCTTGAAGCCCTGAGGTGAGAGTGGGCGTGCGTGCAGGAACGCATCCTTTCGCACAGCGAAGAAGCCGGTCATGGGGTCGCTGGCGGTTGTGAGCGGGCGGGCGAGGATGCGGGCGCCCCAGCTGATGACGCGGCGGTAGAGCGGCCAGCTCGCGTCCATCGACACGCCGCGGCCGTAGCGCGTGCCCAGCGCCATCGGCGTGTCCCCGAAATCGAGCGCGGTGAGCAGGGCGGGGATTGCGGTGGGCGGATGCTGTAGGTCCGCGTCCATGACGACGAGGCGTTCACCGCGCGCGCGCTCGAAGCCGCGCAAGACCGCGGATCTGAGCCTGCGCTCGCCCGTGCGCGTAAGGAGCTGTACCGTGGGGTGCGAAGTGCGTAAAAGTGCGACTTCTTCTGCGGTGCCGTCGCGTGAGTCGTCGTCGAGGAAGAGGATCTCGGTGTGCTGGGCGAGTTCTGGGGGAAGGGCGGCGAAGGTAGCGAGGACCAAGGGCTCGAGGTTGGCGCGCTCGTGGTAGGTGGCCACGATTATCGAGGTCGAGATGGGTGGGTCAGACTGCGGGGGCGGCGAGTTTACGGCCGAGAGACTGGGTGTGTAGAGCGGCGGGGAGGGAGTAAGCAGCCAGGAGAGCACAACAATGACAAGGAAGAGTGGGACGGGGCCAGACAGGCGGCGGTCCCGCGCCCACACAGGCAGCGACGAGCATACGGACGCAAGGTACGGACGACAGGATGTTCGTGGAGGAAGAGAGGGATGACGTGTTAGTGGCGGTGCTGCGAACACGGTACCGGGTTCCTTTGGCGTCTCCAGAAATGACCAATTTCCTAAATTCCGTCAACCTCCGGGAGCAAAAATGCCAGTGGCGAGAAAGGTTATTGCATTCCAAGCTGAAGTGGTACAGGACTGAGGGCAAAGAAAAGACAATAAAACCCAGAGGCGTTTCCCGCGGTTTAGAAGGAGCTGGCGCCCACAAAATAAATACATGCGGTGTGCAGCCTAAAAGATTCAACATTGGTTAACGACAGAGCGCATAGGGCTTCGCGGAGTACACGGCAACTCGCTCCCTGAAATTGGCGATTGATTACATTTCCATGGGAGAGTCGGTGGTTCGAGTCCACTCGAAAACATTTCCTTTTCAGCCAGTGCCCAAAAGAATTTTATTACCGGGCTTCGTTTGCGCATTCTCAGAGAGCAACCCAAAGCCAATTGCTATTGGAAAAGACGGACTTGTGTACTGTACGCGAAATCTACAACCGCATCTCGCCGTAATTTATTTATTTATTCCTAGCATCTTTCCCCTCTAGTGAATCGTACATATTTCAGCGCCAACGTAACCGATAGGCAGAGTATTAAGCCAACAGGTTTTCGTAGAGTATTGGGCAATTCGCTCCTCCCGATTGAATATCCTGTTCCAATTGACTGGATGGGAGACCGGTGGTTGTGGTTCGAATCCACCCGAAGACATGGCTTATGTTTCGCGTATTTTTTGTGTCCTGATATATTTACCTCTTGTCACCCAGGAGGCGTACTCGCAGAGCGGAAATATTACCGTTGATATTGGAGTGTCCTTCACCGTATTCTCCCTTTCATTCATAGCCCACTGGCAAACGGTCCGTAGAGTACTTTGGAAACTCGCTCCACAAAAACTCCGTTGTCAGCCCAATCCCATTACGCGAGAGTCGGATCCAGGGGATTGTTCTTAGCCTCAATACAAAGTGAAAGCTCAGCCAGAATGATGAAGAACGGTTCTTACCTTTGAAGTATCTGTCGACCAGAAAACATCGCAAATTAGGCCAGCATCTGTCGTTCGAAGGGTGCAAGTGTCGGCAGCTTCGAGGTCCAGGACGGTAGGCAAAGCTCCGCTCATGAATTGATCGATGGTGCCGAGATTGAGATGACCACCTGTGACTCCTACCACGCCGATCTTGCTTTTAAAAAACCCTCCTTGCAACTACCATCATCTCATTGAGATAGATTATGCTCGGGAAGAAACAGCTGGTTTATGGAGTAGAAATTCGCTCCTTGACCAAGATATTGCCCGATTGTGGCAGTATACGCGCGACTAGAACCCAGAAATGCGGGCTAGACCGTTGCTATAGGGGCATTTGGAAAAGCCTTGCAGTTTTGAACCAGGCGGCGTCTCGACAGCAAAGGAAACACATGTCTTCTGAGCAGAGTGTACCTGCGCATGCACTGAGCCGGGCCCGAGGAAAAACGGTCAAGAGGTCGGACTGGAGGCCATGCCATCGGGCGGTACCGGAACGAGGCTCGGGCAGTATCGGAGTATTCCCCTGAATTTTCAGGGGAAGAGGCTAGGAGACCAGCAGATAATAGTACGGCTCCGCTCTCCGACTCGTAGGAGGCAGTACAACTACATTCTCCGCGGGACAAGCGTAAACAAGATGCCGGAGTGCCGAATAACATCAGAGTGTGGTGATGGGCAGCGTGATACCTCCGTGTCAGCTTCCGTGAAATCTACGGACGCGCCAGGACGCGCCTCTCATACACGA
Organism: Mycena rebaudengoi; assembly: GCA_029282285.1. Taxonomy (NCBI): domain Eukaryota; kingdom Fungi; phylum Basidiomycota; class Agaricomycetes; order Agaricales; family Mycenaceae; genus Mycena; species Mycena rebaudengoi. The sequence continues at coordinate 700,759 of JARJCX010000060.1, forward strand.
GCTCTTTCGGACTGGCTGATGGAATTCTCGTCACCTAGAGTCAACATAACTGCAGGCTAGGCCGCTCGGAAGTACAGCCTTCGATCCAGGAATGGAGAATGTTATATCCGCAAAACAATCGAGGGTTGGTCTACGATCTGTGTCTGAGGCTAGAGGCATTTAAAAACGGCTACGCGACCTGGGGGAACTCATCCTCCTAGCCTAATGCCGGAAGACGACTCAACCCTCCACACTTCGGCTACTACGGACTCTCGCCTTGATGCACCGTTGACGGCCTTGCGTGATCCTCGCCCGTTGGAAGAAGTCAATTTGGCCGCGAGAAGAGAAATGGAGGAAGACATGCTTAGCACCCCCTTGTGGTCTTGCGTGCACCGGCGCAGCCTGAGTACCCCCGATCTCGCAGCCACAGCGTCGAAACGGAGTTATCCTTTACGGAAGAGATTTTGGAGTACGAGGCAGGAGCGGAGTATGGTGAGTACTGGGAAATCGGCAGATATTCGCCGTTTTCTCACAGATCTGCACAGAGAAAGACGTAGAGCCGATGCTGGACATCGATCTCGAGAATGGCATCGAAGATATTCGTGAGCAGCTTGCACCGGGACTAAAGACAGCTGACGGACTAGACAAGCGCTTCCACCCGCCACATCGAGCCGTTCGATGACGAACCAGACAGTCCGTTCGTTCGAGGCGCGCACCACTGCTCAGAAGAAGACTGGGGCCGCGCTCGCCGACAGCTCGGCCAACACAGCTGCAGCAAACCCCACCGCTCGTCCAGCGAGAAAGACGAAGTTGAAGGCTACTGGCTGCACCCCCCTCTCTCGTTCCCTGTCCACGCTTTCGCCTGCTGAGCCTGCGCCGTCGGACACCGAGCTGTATGCACTTGGGGGGCTCTCGGCGCCCTTCAAGGGAGAGACGGCGGGAGAGCACAGGAAGCGCATGGATGAGAATATCCAGCGACTCATCTTGTGCTTCCTTACCCTTCAGAAAAAGATCGACGCTATGGAGAAGGCGCAAGATACTCAGTATGAGGAGCTGATCCGCAGAGTCGCGGACGCCCAGCTCTCTTCCTCCACAGCATCCGCATCCCTCGATCTCAACACGGTCTCCGACATCGCGCGTCTTAAGAAGCTCACGGCCGAGGGCCGCGAATCGATCTCCAGAGTCACTGAGTGCGTTAATAGCCTCATTGACATTCCTGGCGAGCTTGCAGGGCTGAAGCGCGCTGTGCGTGACGTCGCTACCCGCAAGTCTGCCGTGGCTGCGCCAACGATGACAGCGGCGTCATCGAGCTATCCCACCACCTCGCACGCCCCCCAGTCTATGGATGTCGGGAGGGGTGCGTCGTCGGCGACGAAACGTTCTCGTGCGTTCTCACCGGTTGGCGAGCCCGCAGCGAAACACCACAAGGGCGAGGATAACGAGTTTTTATTTGATGTCTACTTGTGGGACGTCAAAACTGCTTTCGGATCGCCCATTCAAATTGCGCGCTTGGCCATGGAGGCCGTAGAGCTGCCCATCAGTGCCTTGCGCAGCGCTCTTCATCCCCATGGCTTGCCAAAGTCTCTCATCAGCCTGCGCTTCAACTATGAACAAGATGCACATGCCTTCATGAATCGCCTCCGCGAAAAAACCGCCGAGGGGGATGGAACACCTGCACACGGCGTCTAGCGTGGCATATGGGAAGCGGCGCGAGGCAGAACAAGGACCCTCCAACGCGCGCAAGGGCGGCAGAGGCACCAAGGAGGATAATAAACCCTGGTAGATACCACCTCCAGACGCCTGATTTTACTGGCACTAATGGTACTTCCCTCTGTTAAGTCTTAATATTGTCGCATGGAATATAAATGGACGGCTGGCTGTCAAGATATGCGACCCTGAGATGATTGAGCTCATTGTCAGCCACGACATCACCATCTTCCAAGAAACTTTCCTTCGACCGGGAGAGGAACGCACACTCGAGCTACCGCGGGGATATACTGTCATAGCTATGTCAAGGCCTGACCGCCCTGGGCTCGTACAAGCGTGGGGCGGAGTCGCTGCCGTTATCAAGGACGGTATTCAGTTCACAGTTCGCGCAGACCTGTCTGGTCCCGACCTTATCGTGCTTGATCTTGGTGACATGTTTCTCATCGGAGCGTATCTCCTCCCAGCATTGTCAAATTGGCGTGACTATACAGATGTGGACCCCGCCAGTCGATTCACAGAGGCGGTCACTGTGTGCTCCCGATGCCCGGACAAACCGTTAATGGCGGCTGGTGATATCAATGCACGCATAGCCGAGCTTATGAGCCGCGGGTCTACTCTCATTCGCTCATCCTTGGACAAGGTTTTGAACACGCGCGGACGCTGGTTATTACGCCTTTGTTCCGACAACTCATTGATTATTCTAAATGGGACATCTAAGGAGCAGAACCTCCCCGGTCAATTCACCTCCTTCCAACCTCTCGGATCCACTGTGATAGACTTTGTCCTGGTCTCCCCGGGCCTGCTACCGCGCATTGGCGACGGCTCCTTACGAATCACACAGGTTCTGGAATGGTCAGACCATGCCCAAATCGCGATTGCGGTGAAGGATGTTGCGGACAGGTCGTACGGGATCAACCGGCCACAACTGAAGCCTACAGTAGTCGAGTTCGGGCCTCCGACAGCGCTGGACACCATGGCAGCGAGCGCGCTTAAAGCGTCTCGTACACCCAAGGACGCTATCCGCGCATTATATGGCCCTGTATTCAAGACCGGGCGACCCATTTCAGTCTACCTCGCGTCTTCGTCCAGAGTTACAAACGGGGCGCCTCGTAGGGCATCATTCTCTCTATACTGGGGCCGTAACGACCCTCGCAATTCAGCATATGGGTTCGATGGTTCTCAGGTGGAGGCCAGGGCGTCGCTGTTCGCTGTGCTAGCGGCGGTAAATGGTGCAATGCGAGACCGATTATTGATCGTATACACGTCATCGCAATATGCTATACGTTCTCTCTGTTACTGGGCGGGGGATAACGAAACCTTGGGATGGCCTTGTGCTCATGCAGATGTACTGCAAGCGGTGGTTGCTTAAATCTCTCTCCGTGTCGCTCCCGTCGAGTTCAGATGGGTGGCGTCATCACCGCCGAACGAGACAATGGTCGAGGCGCAAAAACTGTCAAGAAACATGCTCCACCAGTCACAGGAGGTGCCATATGTGCTGATACAGTCGACGCTACCCGCCATGGGGACGATTGCGGATATGGGACCCGAAATAGAGACCCCCAAAGTATTCTCGTCGCTTCCGGAAATAGCTCCACCAGCGGAAGCGATGGAACATAATATGTCACTGGACGAAATTATAGACCCTGATGACAGCCATCGAGGCAGGCAGAGGTGCGTCCACTGCAAGGTGTCTTCCACTGCAAAGTGTCTTCCACTAATAGTGCTTCATGTGTTTCAATAGGGAGCGTGAAATTATGCGCGATAACCTGACAAAGTTAGTGTTACTAGCGTGCTCTACCAATAAGGAATACTGGGACCTCATTAGGAAGTGGACAGACGACCGTCCAGTGGCCCCCGCCGTCACGCCCAGCCAACTACACGAGTCATTCAAAGCGCGTCTAAATCCCCCCGAGGACGTGCCCGACCATTTCGACGCAAAACTGCACGAAATTATCAATGGGCTCGCAGACACAATTCCTCGTCGTACACAAGATCGCACGCCTCAAGGGTTCTTCTCCCGACGCCTCACTGTCGAGGACATGAAGAGGATCAAGATCAAATTGCGGCAGAAGTCCTTTCGGAGTGCGCATGGCATCGACGCCGTGTCCTACTCGAAGATCCTGACGATTCCCAACGAGGTGCTGGTTGAGCTCTTTCATAAATGTCTCGACGAGTGTGATGCTCCTCAGATGTGGCTCGTAACCATCCTGGTCGGAATCTTGAAGCAGGGCCGCGATGTGAAAGATCCGGAGAGCTATAGGCTGGTCAGCCTCGAGTGCTGCCTGCTGAAAATCCTCACTCTTCTCTTCGACGAATGCCTCCGCGAATGGGCAGAAGCGAACTCTGTCGTCCCAGACTCCCAGAATGGATTTCGCCCAGGTCATCGCACCGACGACAACTGCTACATCCTGGTCGCCGCTATCGCTAGGGCTAGGGCAGAAGGGAAACCGTTGTTCGTGTTTTTCGGGGATATGACGAACGCCTTTCCATATACCGATATGTCCCGGTTATGGGTGGATCTGTACAGCGCAGGAGTTTCGGGGCCCTTCTTCGACTGGATGCGCATGGTCTACGCACGGATGGTATATGCAACGAAGTACGGAGATGAGAATTGCCTTCCGTTCCGGTCCCTTATCGGCCTGTTGACTGGCGACTCGGCCTCTCCCTGTCTGTGGAATATCTTCTTCGCGGATTTTCGGCTGCGGGAGCATCCCGATGATGTCTTTCTCAACGGACGCGCGGTATCCCAGGCGGAACAAGCCGACGATAACATCATCATGTCCACCTCGTTCACCGCTTTCCAACAGAAAGTCTCAGCATTTTTCGAGTGGTGTAAGCATAAACGGGTCTTTATCAGCGCGCGGAAATCTAAATGGATGATATTCGGACCGTTGCCGCTTATCCTGCCTGTGCTGCGCCTCGGAGATCTGGTCGTCGAGCTGGTGAACGAATTCAAATACGTGGGCATCTGGCTCACATCCACTACCAACAATATATTCTCGAAGCATTATGCTGTCAAAGCCTCTAAAGCTCGCAACGCTGCCTATGCCGCCTTCGCCATCAAGCACAGGATTGGATCGCTGCCCGTCAAGGAGGGGCTCCAGCTGTATATGGCAAGGGTGGACTGCTACCTGATCTCGGGAGCGGAGGTCTCTATTGATGTCGACTTTGCTTTAATCAGAGAACATCTGGACATCCAACATATGTTCTTGCGACGACTTCTTGGGATAAACTCGCGTTCGATGCTTGCTGTCTTGTTCACCGAAACCGGTCTGATGCCTATACGGGTTAGACGTCTTTTATTGGCCCTCTCACGACTGCAGTACATGCTACGGGTCGGGGAAGAGAGAATCGTGCGTGCGGCACTGATGGACTCCGTCGAGCTTTTTGCGAGTCGGGTATCAGGATGGGCTGGGGATGTGGCTATTGCGCTCCGCACCCTTCCTACTCCTGTTCTCATCAGCGCTGATCAATTCCACAGCTCGGAGTCAATCGAGGATATCAACAAGAGGGTTGGCGTAATCATCGACAATGATCTGCAGTTCGACATTGATCATCTGCAAAAGACTCATCTACTGCGAAACCGTAGAGAGTTTGTTGATAATGCTCCGGCTCAAGTAACCCGGAAACGTCGCCATTATCTGACGATGGTTCCAATACCTGCCCACCGAAAAGCTATCACGCGCCTCACTCTGAGCGATCACAATCTAAGCGTCGAACGACTGCGGTACCCGGCGAGATATAGGCTGGCCATTCCTCGGAATGAGCGTCTTTGCCGTTTCTGTCTGGCCGCCGTGGAAGACGAGGTTCACGCGATGATGGATTGTAATGCCTATGCTCCGCTTGTACTGATGAGAAGGGAGTTCATGGTGGACGTACTGGCTGATGACCCTGCTCTGGGACCAGCGTATGCACTTCTCACTCGGTATGAATTCCTAAAGCGGATGATGGCGTCGAGAAAGGCAGTCACCCGTGTAGCTAAATATGTGCACGATGTATTGGCATTGTTTGATAGGTTCCAGCGCTTCATTCCCGCTGGATATTGTACGTAGCAACACATGATCGTTTTATATTCCCGTTTGCATTCGAGGGCTGCGAGACGATCTCTTTGTATTTCTATCACAACGGCTTAAGGTGTGGACGACTGTAGCATACATTGTAGAGGCAAGTGTATGTAGGTACAGTACCCGTATGTTCCTCAATGGGACCACCGCGGTAATACATCCTCCTCCTCCTCCTCCTCCATCACCCGCTGTATGGTGAGAGTAATTCTGAATGTTAACAAACGTCGAACCTTTAATTGGACTTTCTTGGGTGATCACAAGGGGGAGAATCTTCAAGGAACTGGCGTAAACACCTGAATCACCCTTAGCTTTGAACACAGGAATCTGGGTCCGATTCTCAGGTGGCATATTGGCCATAGCGTTGCCAACAACGATGACAAGTTATTCAAACCCAAGGCGGTCGAACACGATTCGGACACCGTCGCTTGGGTTGTGGGTAAGTTGGAGAACTCAAAGACGGTCAAGAAGTTTGATCAGTTTACCATGGCGAACTGGAAGTACTATCTGGAGCAGTCGACGATTTCAATCGAGGACGGTAAGAAGCACCGCAGAGAGGAGGAAAGGGAGAGGGAGAAGGAGAAGGAGAAGCGCCGATGTCGCCAGAAGAAACGCGATTGCTCCTCCTCAGAGGAAAACGAGGAACGCAAGAAGAAGCGCAAGTCATCCAAGGCGAGCCACAGCGAGGCAAACGGATCATCGGGAGAAGAGGCGAACATTCCCGTGTGTGCTAAAGGGAAGGGGAAGGCCGTCGATCTTGAAGACATTGACATCAGCAGTGACGACTCGGATGATAAGTAGATTACATGAACCTGTTGTTATTACTCATTAGTACTCACTGTCCTTACCTGCAATCTATGTATGTGTTGTGCGACTATTGGTGACAAAGGACGAATGTCAAGACTTAAGCGAACTTGCGGCAACCAGAACTAAAATAACACCGGAGACTGTCGAGCCCTCGACAGTCTGCGACGCGACATGTCACAACCCTCGTGCAGTGGTACAACTTACATCCACGCGCAACCCACACACAGGAATATTGGAAAGTGGCCAACAGAGTCCCCGAACTAGAATTGCCACTGACGAGTGGCTGGGTCACACACCAGGCGCCATCAATGGAAAATTGACAGCTACTTTTTGAACGGCTGGCCAGGCGTCTTAGGCGATGAGAAATTTGGAATGTTCGCACTCAAAAAGTAATTTTCCATCCCAGACTTGTTGTGAGGGGACTCCGCATAGCCAGAGATTTATATATCTCTAGTTTTCAGTTTTTTTTTTTGACGTAGATGCTTCGATAGAAAAGATCAGTTCAAGACATAAGAAATTGCATCCCGGTAGGGTAGGGCGTGTCTTGTCCGCATTTTTAGGGCCCCTGCTGCCCCATGCTCATCGCAACGAAGGCAGCCCCGATATGTCGCCACTACTCATGACTTGGGGTAAAGGGCCGTGGCGGGGCCCGGCATGTAAACTCATACTTCCTTTTTTTTCTTTTGTCTTCAGGTTATTGATTTGATGGTGCAGTTGAACAATTTGGATATTAATATTATGCCTGAAGAAGATGACAACAATTGAAATAAATAAATAAGCAACAGTACAAATCACACGCAGTGTCCAGAAAGTTGATATATCAAGGATCAAAACAACGGAGGAAGAATCGCACTGGTCCGTGTGGCCATAAAACGGAGAGCATCTTCGACTTTGAAAGTGCATTGTAGGTAAGAACTATAAGCTCTACTGAAAATTGGGACTTACTCCAGTCGACATTAAGTGAGCGTGAACCATCTCCCACTTAGGGTACGAGAATGAAGCCAACCGGAAATTGTTGGTCCATCCCATTGCCTGTATATTCCCACAGAAGACTATATTGACTGTTGTCGAGAATCATGAGCAAAGGGTATTTATGCAGCAGGTCAATGTAGTTGTGAGGCTGGGGGATGGTGAGGGAGACTCGAAATAATCGTCAGAACCTGATGGTATGAAATAGGTTTCGGAGAACAGAGTATACAGTTGCTGCTTCCGGCCCTCCACGCGGTATGGTCAATCCGGGGCAGGCTGCAACTGTCACCTGTCAAAAATGGTCCCCACTCCTGCAAAGGACGAAGCTACAAAACAGTAAATCTATGGTGCGCATCACCTTTTCCGCTACCAAAAACTAGCGGCCAATTTGGTTGGAGAAAAAGTGGCCTTAGACATGGCCAAATTTTCATAATTTCTCCCGCATGTGGCCAAATCGGGTCACCAAAAAATGTCGAGCTCACTCAGTTTTGATCCAATTGAACATCCCTCTAGGAGAAGTGAGCATACAGTCAAAAGGAACATTTTTGCTAGAGAGATATGAAATATCTCATTTTTTGGACCCGCCAGATTTCAAGCGCGGGGTATAGCTAGGTGATGCGAGTAGAAGTACCGTCGGCCGGCTCGGCCGAAGATTGATTGATCGCATCACAAATCTCATAGACGCCCACCATGCAGTAGCGGATGAAAAAGGATATTCTGCGTTGACAGATCTTTTCATTATAGGTGGGGGTAGTCAAAATATCTCAAAAATGAAAGAGGAATGAAAGTTTAGGATCGGTATCCGGCATTCCCGATTTGTCAAAGGACGCCAATGTCCGGCCGGGAATTTCCGCTCTCCTCTTGCACTCCTGAGTCCAAATGAAGGGCGGCAAAGTATTGAACAGGGTGTGGATACTTCGCCATTGTGGGGGACTATATCTGCGATTCGCTCCGTAGAAGCATTCACATGGCACTCAGCTGCTTTTCAATGGCTCTTATGGTGCTATGTGCGAGTAGAATAAGAAATGCTGTGCTGACATTCAGGAGGAGTCCAGCGAATGCCAAGGCATTTATAGCGACTTAAGCGCCCCTGAGGCTGAGATCATTTTCTGGCGCGTGCCCGAAGTGCGGCGGATTCAACAGCCTCCATGAAAGACTGGAGCTGCATGTCTGATCTCAAGTTAATTTACAACCGACTACCCAAGAACTAGCCAAATAAATCACCTGCCTGTTCGCCACAACCTCTGACTGCGGGAGGAAGTGGTGTGCGGCGCCAAACGCGAGCGTGGGAGGGAGGGGGAGGCGCGTGGAGAGGAAGTGGTTTCGCGCCGTGAGCGCGGCGATGTCGACGTAGAATGCGCTGAGAGTAAGGCGCTCATTTGTTTCAGTGTGTTTTTACGTGGTCCGACTAGAGATCATGGCTGATTAAAAAATGAGCCATGGAGGAATGGGTGCACTTTCTACGGCGTGCTCAACGCCATCCAGCGGGAGACGGGACCCTGAATGTGCGCGTGCTCAGATAAGGACGCCACCAGGCGACGCCAAGGGCGAAATTCGGCAGGATCCGATGGCCGCTGATGTCCGGGTATGCAAGGACAAAAAAAAAAACTGTTCTGTTTAAGGGGGTTACGGTTTTTCACCGAGTATGGGAGATTTGTTTGTGGTGGTGGTGGCTGGAAAGCGCACATCCAGTTCCGGGGGCATGGCACATTTGGGAGCTCGATCATCCCAGAGGCAATCTCGGGTTGTATTCCCTATGTAACTCGTAGGCACCAGTCGAATTGATACATTTATGACACGACGAAATGATACGAGAGGGAGGGCGCACGAGAATCACTTGTAGCGCGGTGCGAAAAGGAGAAGAAGGAAGGCTAGGAAGGGAATAAAATAATCGCGGGAGCGGCAGCACTGCGTGCGGCGTACACGCGCCCAGCAAGCGCATATATATATCACGCCCCAGGATACAGGCGCATATATGACCCTGCGGGACACCATGCCGACGCGCCAGGAGGAAGCCTACATCGTGCCGTGTCGTAGTAATTCCGCGCGCACGACGGTACCGCTAGCGTCTCCGCTTCGACATTCCCCGCCGAAGTCTCCACAGACGACAAACGATCAGCATATGCGGAACCTTGAACAAGATCCGCCGGTAGGAAGGGTGCGCGAAGAGCATAACACCAGCCCGCGGCCGGCATCTCTGTCATCCGCACCCCGCACCGCTTGGCGCTCACGAGACGATCGAGGGACGTGCTCGCACTCAGCTCTACATGTGAGTGCAAAATACACCGGAAGGAGGGATACGCGCGGCTGCGAGCGAGGCACGGATGTGACGAGCCGGGAGGGAATTCCGAGGGATCGCACTCAGCCTACAAATGCGCGTGCAATATCCTGCTCCTTCACTCGCAGAAGCCCGGGCCGCATCCGCGGGCAGCGTGAACCGCACCGCGTGCGATCCGTACGTCTTCGGGCGACATAGTACAGCGAGGACGAGGCGAGGGAGAGCGCCATAGTGCAGCCCGTCTTGCCGCGCGCGCAACAATCCACCCTCAGGCGGCGCTTACGCGGGCGGGCGAGGATGACGCGACCCGCATACGTCAATCCGTAGCAGCCAATCGTCCGAGCTGCGACAAGTCCGGCGGCAAAGACGTCGGAACGGAACGAGATGGCAAGAGGCTTCATCTGCGCACTCCCGTACCATGACGCCGATGGCGGAATCGAGGGGCTGGTGCTGCGTCGCGGAAAGAAGGCGCTGGGATGATGCAGGCGCACCGATTCATCGTAGCCCAGACTATGAAAAAGAAAACGCACCGGTGGCACTTTGCTTGAGGTATCGTCGAGGTCCATGAATGCCCATGTCGTATGCGACGTCCAGTGAACTTGTCAGTCCTGGCTCGTGGATCAGCGAAGGTGGGGACGTATGGGGCGGAAGACTGCTAGTGCAAGAGGGTGGAAGGAAGGAATTGGAAGACGGGTTAAGGAGACGGGACGAGGTAGTGGTCGGAAGAGGCCGAGTGACACCACGTAACGAAGCCTCCTGGTGCAGCTTTTGTGGTGTTATAGGAAAGTTTTGAGGATGGTATGGGCCCTGCTCTGATGCGCCCACTATCCCAAATGTTCCTCAAAAAAAAAAAAAAAGGCGACGGGGCATGGACGCGTCGGGAGCGGGATGGGCAGTGCAATAAGGGACTTCGATCGGAAATGTCACGCTTTGTTGCCAGATATTAAATTGCAATCCTATTTTAATGCTGTAATAAATCCCCTGAAATCGATCCCAGAATCGAGGAAGAGGGTCGGTCAGAGCTGGTGTCGATTCTGGATCAATTCTGAAATCAGAATCGACATCAGAATCGAAGCCGTCTGACCGCTTTGACTTCCCCTAATATGTGTATCTAATCATGGCAGTCAGCAAAACGTTCGACGATACAAGACGAGGCAACATACTTGAAGAATGGACTATCGTCTCCCAACTCCGCCTGTTGTTCTGGAGTAAGCTTGGCGGCCTCGCCAGAAGCGATCATGGCTTCTTTACGGCCGTTCTGGTACTTGAGCCAAAGAGTCATGATGCAGGTGGCGAGGACGGCACCGCAGATGAGGCACATATTGATCTGGAAAAGGAAGATGGTCAGCAACGATGTCGAGAGCTCGACAGGAAGCACTTACAAGGATACCTGGACGGAAGTGTGGGCCATCCTTGGCGGGGAAGATAGAGGACGAGATCATTCCGCACATGCCGCCTAAGACGACGATAAGGATACAATACCGAGAAAGGTCAGGCCAAGACGTACCAATACCGACTTGGATACCAATCTCAACGCTACGCTTGGTCTTGCCACACACCTAACACAAACGTCAATAAAGGTCAAGAAGAAGAAATGCCGAGAGGACGAACATTATTGGTCAAGATGGTGACGACAGCAGGGAAAGCACCGTATGCGCCGAGAGCAGCAAGGAAGGTAGCAAAGTACCTAACCCCAATAGCGGTAGCTTTGTAGAGGATGGCATAACCGATAAGCGAGATGATGATCGGGCCAATCACGAAGGGTGCTCGGAGTTTCATGTGGTCGGATGCAAAAGCGAATGCGACGACGCAGAGGGCGGCAAAAGTATACACAGGTACGGTTAAAACTGTATAGACGCGCGTCAAAAAACCTACCCCAGGAATTCGAGGTAAAGCGGGGCTTACGTTGAGCATTGACAACGGTGTATCCCATTCCTCTGATGATCGTCGGAAGGAACAGGGCAATCGAGTACACTGGGGTCAATACACCAACGTAGATGAAGCTAGATCAAAAAGTCTCAGTCAGCTGAAAGGATAAGGGTAAAATGTCACCACACAAATTGATCATCCACTTGATATCCTTCAAGCCGGCTACAACGTATTTGGTCTTGAACGAGTCGTCCATAGGAATGGAGATGCCGTCGTATTTAACTCGGTGTTCGACAATGTCAGCCTCTTCACGTGTGAGGTACTTGGCTTCACGAGGATAGTCGGTGATCATGAAGTTGGCGAGGATCGCAACGGCGATGGTGAGGATTCCTTCGACGATGAAGATCTACATAGATAGGAAAGAATTCAGTATTTGCCGAAATTGATGAGAGGTTAATAGCCAAAAGAACGCGCGACTTACCCATCTCCAACCAGCGAGGCCGGCGGTCTTGTGTTTCGAGAGACCATATGCGACTAGACCACCGAATGCGCCGGCAACGGTAGCAGCTGAGAAGAAGATTCCAATACGGAGCTGCGACTCGTGGCGTCTATACCAGCATCTAGATTGAGAAACGTGCTTGTCAGCTGCTTCCGAATCGAGCGACTACATAAACTCGCTCACGTCAGGTAATAAGTTACACCCGGGAACAGGCCGCTAGATCGATGAGTGAGCGGAAACGAGTTAGATGAATTAATAATGCCACGTACGCTTCAAATGCACCGAGGAGGATACGGCAAGCGAGTAGTCCTTGGAAGTTTTTGACGAAGCCAGTGCACCTAAACGGCGGTTATTCGGTTCGCTCGCTAAATTACCAAAAAGCAAAACGTACATCATGATAAGACCCCAGCAGAACATGATACCAGGAATCCAGGTTCTTGCGCCGAATTTCTTGAGCATGAGATTGGAAGGAACTTCGAAGAGACCGTAAAGAATGAAGAAGGTGATTAGACATGTGGTGTACTGAGTGTCGGTAAGTTTGAGATCGGGCTTGAGGCCAGCGATGGCAGCGTTTCCTATTCGCAGCGTTAAGATTGACCACCTCTCTATGGCAAGAAGTGAGACAGACCAATAGCCGTTCGATCTATAACAAAACAGTCAGCCAAGCAACTCGGCAAGAGAGAAAAGGCGATTTACCCAAAAAACTGAACAGATAAAGGAGCGAAAAGGCGGGCAAAATTCTAATATCCATTTTCCACAGAATGCGCTTCTCGGTGTGCGTGTCGTAGGTTGGAGCAGCATCAGGAGAACCACTTCGTGGCGAGCCACCATCAAGAGACGACGAAAGTTTCTTTTCCTCCATTGATATTCGAGATGATGGACGTCAAAGGGCAAGAAGGAAGACTGGCAAGCTGACGAATCAAAAAGAAAGGTGGGGGAAAGGAACAATCGTGCGGAAAATAATCTTGGCGATATTTATCCAAAATCACTTGGCAGTGTTCGGGTCCCTGGTGACGTGATTCCAAGGTTTCCTTCATTCGGAAACCGCCGCTCAAATACCCTCCGACAAGAGCGCTCCGGCGACTTTTTGACAGCCACGGCATGCAATTTCCATACGCCTGGTAAGCTCGCCACCCTCAGGAGAATTAAATTATGTAGCAGTTAACCGACCCTTTTGACATCCTGACGGACAACTCCAATGCCTGTTCCCTCTATCGCAGGCGCTATTTTCGGCTCCAGACGGTTTTTGTCAGAAACAAAGCCACTGGTTTGTGATTTAAAGTGACCAAGAACGGCCGTTTCGGGCCGAGGTGTCTTGCACACTCAAATTTTCCAGCACCACAAGAGAGCCCTCATAGAAGAAAGAACGGGCGTTTCAGTGGCGTTTCTCTCTCCTTTCTGCTTGAAATGACCTCGCTGTGCGGGAGTTCCTACGCCTGTCTGTCGCATCATTATAACCAATCCGACTCGTTGACAACGAGTGAAACATACCACTTGGTTTGTGGCCATTGCTGCGCATGGCAGTACGAGTCTTTATTACCTGTCAGTACCGTTATTACCAGGTGTCAGAGCTATATGTGGGTCTTCCTCAAAAAGCATGGATTAGATTGGATTAGATTGGTGTGAGGCCATTGCGACAACAAGTTCTCATCGCCCGTGATTACCTATATTACTGACAGCCAATCAGGAAACTCATAAGAATCAGTGTTTCTTTTTTTTTCGGTTCCGAAACTTGAAGGAAAGTCCCATCATTTCGGCCCACTTGCCATTTATACGACGCAATACCACTGACTTTGGCTGTAATTTCCTTTTTTGCCCACCTACCCAATCATGAAAGTTACAAGTCCTAACTTGTTAGGTATCATTTATTATAAAGCCGTTACAGCGACTTTTCGCAGCTAGGTCAGACAAAATTGTTTGACTAATCGTGGGAATTACCACTGGCTTGGTTTGCACTGCCTTTTTCACGCGTTGACAGTTGCTCGGGGCCTGCGGGCCGGGCCCTGGCAAGCAACTGTTGAGAGCGGGCCCGCATTTAATGTCTTTTCAACCTTTGACTTGACAAGACTCAGAAGAGTGGCTACACAACATATTTGGTGAGCCATCAAATGGATGGCAGAATTATCTCCCGATTCGCTTAATGAGGCTTTTTTTTAGTATGGGTCAGGCTGAGTCACCGGTCCTGAGTCACCAATTACTGCCCCCGTGGTCGGAACAGCTTCCGGGTGGTCCTTGATGTGAGTCTTGCTTGTATTTTTGAGTCAGTATTTGGTCATGGCTTTGAGCCATTACTCCGTAACTGTCAATAAATAGGTTTGTTGGCCTCCTCACTCCGTAGTTATGGTTGCACCATCAGACTCGGATTCTTGGGACAGTGCAGGAGATCCTCATCTTGGCCATGGGCCGGGTTCAAACTCGACTGTTTCCATGCAAGTCTCATACTCAGCCTGAGCTGGATGAATAATATGAACACTTTCAGATACATTCTCCTCTAATTAAACCTGGCCGGGGACAAATCGAGATGGATTTTGGGCACCTGGATGAAGCACAACAAAAGCCTTCAGTTCTCCTTTCAATTGACAAGAAGACACTGAAATTGTGTTTTCAGGCGGCAAATATGGAACTGCACTGCAAGCCAAAGCCTTCCGTGGTAAAATTGGCATTTTTGATTAATGCTGATGCCGGTGTTCTTCGGGTTCAAGCGTTGACTGATGTTAACAGGTGGCAAATTTGGCATGGTGCTCCAGGCAGCATCATTCAAAGGTGATATCGACGTGGTGCAGCGGCTTCTTGAAGGCTGACCCCCAGATTATCGGTGAGAGTGTATTCAATGTTGAGCAGACCAAAAAGTGGCACTCTCAGGCGGCCAATATGGGACAGCGCTCGAAGCAGCATGCTTGAGCAGAAACCTCGACATCATCACCTTTAATATCCATGAGCGAATACTCAATGATCCTGGCGGAAAATATGGGACACCACTTCAAGTAGCATCATCAGTGGACAAGACCGACATTGTGAAGTTACTTCTCCAAAACCATGCAGACTAATATCCTTGGTCAGAGCGTCCTCTATTTCAAGTATCGAACACTGAAGTCGCTGTCTGACCAGGTGGCACATATGGCACAGCACTTCAGGTGGCAACATTGTGACCTACATGGGTGGGAGTGATCATGATTATCGATTTGCAGGTATGATGCTGACTCTCATGCACTGGACGTGTTCGACTTCGATGCAGAGGAATCTCCGGAGGTGGTGGAGGAGGAGGAAGATGTAGATAGTTAGACTGCTTTTTAGATGACAACCCAGGCAATTATGAATCTAACTACAAGGTGGACAATTAATTACTGTGACTGTGACTATTAATAAATATGGGTACTGAGAGAAAAAATGTATCTCAAGCCGCGGCCTAGGCCTCAAGCGGGCAACACTAATGCTGAGTTGATGGAGTAGATGCCACTTTTATAGTTCCCATCCATTAATCTATATCTGGCCTCTGTCTTACCCTACAGGTAACCACAGACAACGGCTCCGAGGTCGAAGCAGGATTCACAGGGCTGATGAAACACATGAGCATCCCGCACGTCAAGAATTCCCTATACAACAAGCATGTGAATGGCATTGTAGAGCGTGGACATTTTACGCTTTGCAAAGCCCTTGTTAAGGCATGGCAGGGAAGGATAGCTCGCTGGCTTGATTTGCTAGCCAAGGTTGTGTTTGTGGATCGTGTGACTGTCAGCAAAGTCACCAGATTCTCCCTGTACCAGCTCCTGCACACTACCGACCCGATCCTGCCATTTGACTTAACCGAGGCTACGTTCCTGGTCAAAGGGTTTCATTGTGGAATAAGCACTGCGGAATTGTTGGCCCTTCATGCATGTCAACTCAGCCGGCATGAGGAGGACATCAAGAAAGCGGCGGAGACCCTGAAAGCCACCCAATTCAAATCAAAGGAGCAATTCAAGCGAAGATTCATCAAGAAGCTGCAGAAGGATCACTATAAATCTGGTGAATTAGTCCTGCTGCAGAATACTCATGTCGAAGGCACCTTAAATCGGAAGACTCAGCCCCGCTACCTTGGACCTTTTGAAGTCGGTTGGAAAACATGTGGAGGCACATATGAGATTCTCGAGTTGGATAGAACCCTGTACCCCCTGAACAATGTCGCCGTGTTCAGACTTCTTCTCTACATCTCTCGCGATCATTGGTTCATGAAGTGAGGATGGTTGGGCGATGATGAAGAAGACAAGTAAAGTTTTTCATTGCGCAAACCCCTGAACGCGCCAAGCACACTAATTCGGGATTTTTCTAACTTTAGCCCCACTTAACTGGACACCTTCGATGGAATTTCAAATAACCCTGCCCTTTTCTTTCATGGGCCCCACCTCCTTCCATTCGCTTACGCTTTGGGCACACCGACGACTTGACGACAAGGCATTCTGCTACACCGGTTCAGACGAGCAAAAGCGAAATGCATTGCGCCGCGAATTGAGATTTCGCATGCCCTCACTCTTCCCCGCACCTACGTGCCGCCCACTCGTGCCACCCCATTCCCTCAGCAAGTTGGAGGCTACCACCAACCAAAACGGCTTCGAGTATGCCCCACGATACACCAGCCAGACGCATTTCGAGTCCCTCCAAGATGCAGTATTCCCCAGCGTGGATTCTCCGCCAGTCCGCGATTTCAATGGACGGATATTGCTGCACATCAAGCTCAGCGACTGGGTAACCTTCCTCGGAAGTGGTACCACTGTCCCGCACTATGATATCCTACACCCCAACGCTTCCGCCTGCATCAACCGTGAGGATCAGCTGGTACTTGTAACACCACAAGGCAAAGTGTCTGTGGTAAAAGTCCTACGAAACCATGGACGCACTAGCTGCCTTCCCTTCACCGACGTGCTCGAATGCCTCGACTTCGCCTTCGCCTATCCCACTTGCTTAATTCTACTTGCCCCGCAGCGACTCCTGCATGATACCTTCCTTCCCACACCCACACCTAACAGCCTTTTCCTAGGAAGTTCCGCCAGCAGCCGGATTCTGCTTGAGACCGCGTATGATCTCGTTTCAGATCGCGCCGCACTTCCACAAAGCTATTACCGAGAAGGAGAATCTTTCGGGTTGGAGCGAATCCCAGTGGTGGTACTCTCGGACACCAACGAGGAGGATCAGTTAGCAGATGAGGCGGGAAGTGTTGGATAATTCTTTTCTGCTCATTGCCCCATACATCCCATGCAGATCCAGAGCTTGTGACCGCGAATAACACGAGGCTTCCAAAATTTACGATCTGCATCAAAATGCAAGCTTAAATTCTGGGAATAGCCGAATTCCAGTCATAATCCTTGCTTTCTTCCATGATGAGAGCCTCACACGGATAATCTCCACCCAACCGCCACGACCCTTACGACATGGTCGCCCCAGACATGCCGGCTGCCACCTGATGCTGAGCGCCCCTGCCTTAGAAGTCAACTGCCACCACACTATCCTTTATTACGCTCTTTTCTCGACTACTCCCCCCATCTTTACTCCTCCCGCTTCCACGATAATCGCTATGGAGTCATTTGTTTTCTTCAACAATTGCATCCCGCCTGTTTTCATCGACGTACCCAACGGAGTGTCTGCACCTCGTGGCACTGTATGGATGAAGAAAGATCACCCAAGGGAGAGAACCTTCATGCATTCGTACCCTTTCCTCGCCCCAAACCAGCCTTCCGACCTCCCCGATCGACAACGGATTGCGTACCCCGTCACCCCTTTCGATATTGTCGAAGTTCATCCCCAGTTCCATATTCCGCGATACATGGTTGGCCCTGTTGCCACCTTGGTGATCTCCCCCGCCAGCTCACTCGTACCTGCCGAGGAACTCGTCCCTTTCGCCCCCATAGCCAGTCACGGCCCCACCGATGAGCTTCGCCAGATCTTCATAATCGAATGCCAGCGACAGCATGCGCCACAAGAGTCTAGGCTGATTCTTCTTGCCAAGCCGGACTTTTTTGACCGCTGCCCGCTCCGTGTCCCCAACCCATGTTACACTGGGGAAGGATATCGGCTGATGCCAATGATTGCGGCGGAGCAATTCGACTTCGAACTGGATGAAGAAGAGGAGGGAGGTATGGCGGAACAGATCAACACCATCGACAATGCCGAGCTGCAATGTGATTCTGAGCCAGATGCGGAGGAAAGCGGAGGAATGGTGAAGTATACAGCCACCCCCATCAGCGACACCCTCGACAACACCATCGACGACGCCATCAACCATGCCATCCGCAAATACGTAGGCAAGCGACCACGGATCATTGTGGCAGCAGCTGACCCCTGAATTTCAGAAAGCCACGCGATTTTCGAAACTCATGATTGGGAGTGCCTTGCGAGCTCTGATTTAGCTGGTTACGACTTTTGAAGCTGCCTCTCGTATTACTTGTCCTGAATAAATTTTCGTTCGTTATTCGGAACATGGAGCCGGAAAGCAGTGTCCCGATGCGGAAATGCCGACATTCTCATAATGAGAAGCCTCCGATCAATCACTTAGAGTTTCTCTTCCAGAGAGTGGGCTGAAAAATTCGCCGCTGCCACATGGAGATTAACAGGCCTTTCCCGCTGCACTGCATAAAAGAGCAGGCACTGTCGTGATTCCCTGCAGTATTGCTTATGGATCCGAATCCGCCCCGTAACCCCGTGCCCCAGCTAACTCCGCCTACACCCGCCTGGAAGATATATGATTCGCTCCACGACAGAGTTGAGTTGATACTATCCACAGTCGCACCACTCGACCCTATTCGCTTTGTCGTGGACCAGTCACACCCTCTCTTCCCCCATATCGAGACTACCGTATTCTCGACGCACATCTCGGCCCGCCTATTCAGGAATCTGGCATGCGAACATTCCCCGTCCATCGACTATCTGGGGGCCCACTGTATTATGGCTGCACTATCCACTGCACCGGATCACAGACAGGCATCATTATACCCTACGATTTCGGAGCGTGCAGCCGAAGTGACAATTACGCTATGCTGAAGTGCCATCGAGCCGATGCAGAGGACATATGGATCAAAGCCGCTTACAGGCTGGTGTACTGGGACATGCTCCCACTGGATCGACGACAACGACCAACAGCTGAGCACGGGAACCATACGGAAATTCTGCAGATCGTCTCACATCCCAACAACGAAACCGAGGAGTCATCCATCCTCTCTCAATGGAAGAAGAAGGAATTCGAGCGGTCAACCAAGGATGGTTGAGGTATGTTCCCTGCGGATGTCAGACTTCCACTGAGGTGGTAGTCAGAACATTGATTTTAGAGGTGAATTTCACCCAGCGACAAAGTGATGGGATTATTGATGGGATCAATTTCCTTTTTCGTTCTGACTCATTTTTAGTCATTTCCACTCATACGCAGCACAGCAGTTCACGTGGAATCATTCTGACTTTTTTTCACTGTAGTATAAATTTAGCCCGATTTGTACTCTTCCAAATTAAGTACTTTACACCCAAAAGTCTTCCCACGCATGTCTCGCCCTCCGGAACAGTATCAGTTACTGTTCCTCTTTCGTATTCTAAGTCCCTGATCAAGCATGCACGTCCCGTATCCCGCACGCATGACCTGTTTCCCACATGTACAACCCATATCCCACACACATGACCCCTATCACGCATGCACGACCCATTTTCCCACACGCACATCTTGAGCCTCGATTACGATAATCGAGCCACGCACCTGTTTCACAGCCATCCACACCACCGTACCCATACCCCCTCCCGAATCTTTTGATTCCTTTCCTTTGATTCACCCCCAACTACAACCTAGCCGGTGCTTCCTGTTGAATCCTTAACCCTTTTGATTTGTTCTTGGATTTAATTTTTCGAGACAAATCCCAGTCAGAAACATAGAGCTCTGACACTCTTTTCACTGTAGTATAAATTTAGCCCAATTTGTACTCTTCCAATTAAGCACTTTGTACCTAAAGTCTTCTCATGCACGCCTACACCCTCTGGAACAGTATCAGTTACTGTTCCTCTTCCATATTCTAAGTCCCTGATCACGCACACACACCTCGTTTTCTGCACGCATACGCATATCCCACACGCACAACGTGTGTCCCACACACATGACCCATATCCCACATGCATGTCTCAAACCTCAATTATGATAATTGAGCCACACACCTGTTTCGCACCCATCCATGCCACCGTACCCGTATCCCCCTCCCGAATCTTTTGATTCCTTTCCTTTGATCCACCCCCAACTACAACCTAGCTGGCGCTTCCCATCGAATCCTTAACATTTTAGATTTGATCTTGGATTTAATTTTTCGAGACAAATCCCTGTCAGAAACTTTGTGCTCTGACAGCACCAATCAATCATGATCATGATTAATCTAATCACTTTGCCGAATTGATGATCATGATCCACATCAGTCCATATCAACCTTGATCATCAGATATTGATTGATACTTCATAACATATCTGCCAAGGATGACGAAAGCACGAAACTAGCCAACATATTGCACATGAAAACACTAGTTAGTAGAATACGGTGTAACATCGCTGCATTAATTGATTTCATCATCACCATCCTTGCTGAGGTACCGATCAGGACCACATCAACTATGATCACCATTAATCAGGACCACATCAGTCCACATCAACCATGATCGCTGGAAAGCTACTTATGTCTTAGCCTGCCAAAGACAACAAAAGCATGCAACTAACCAAGATATTGCACATCAAAACATTAGTTAGGAGAATACGGTATTGCTTCACCACATTAATGGACTTCATCATCCTTGCTGAGGTGCCGAACAGGACCACATCAACCGTGATCACCGGTAATCAGAACCACATCAGTCCACATCAACCATGGCCACCGGAAAGTTACTTATATGTATGTGCCTGCCAAAGACAATGACTAGTTAGTTAGTAGAATACACACCACATTAATTGACTTCATCATCATCATCCTTGCTGAGGTGCCGATCATGACCACATCAACCAGGATCACTGCTTATCAGGTCCACATCAGTCCACATCAACCATGATCACTGGAAAGCTACTTATGTCTTAGCCTGCCAAAGACAACAAAAACATGCAACTAACCAAGATATTGCACATCAAAACATTAGTTAGGAGAATACAGTATTGCTTCACCACATTAATGGACTTCATCATTATCATCATCCTTGCTGAGGTGCCGAACAGGACCACATCAACCGTGATCACTTGTAATCAGGACCACATCAGTCCACATCAACCATGACCACCGGAAATTTACTTATATGTATGTGCCTGCCAAAGACAATGAAAGCACGCGACTAGTTAGTAGAATACACACCATTAATTGACTTCATCATCATCATCCTTGCCGAAGTGCCGATCATGACCACATCAACCAGGATCACTGCTTATCAGGTCCACATCAGTCCACATCAACCATGATCGCCGAAAGCTATTTATATGTCTTAACATGCCTGCATCACCACGTTAATTGACTTCATCATCATCACCATCTTTGCTGAGGTGCCAATCAAGACCACATCAACCATGATCACTGGTGGTAATCAGGACCACATCAGTCCACATCAACCATGACCGCCGGAAATTTACTTATATGTATGTGCCTGCCAAAGACAATGAAAGCACATGACTAGTTAGTTAGTAGAATACACACCACATTAATTGACTTCATCATCATCATCCTTACTGAGGTGCTGATCAGGACTACATCAACCATGATCACCAGTAATCAGGGCCACATCAGTCCACATCAACCACGATCGCCGGAAAGCTACTTATATGTATGTGCCTGCCAAAGACAATGAAAACATGCGACTAGTTAGTTAGTAGAATACACACCATATTAATTGACTTCATCATCATCATCCTTGCCAAGGTGCCAATCAGGACCACATCAATCAGGATCACTGGAAAACTACTTATGTCTTAGCCTGCCAAAGACAACAAAAGCACGCAACTAACCAAGATATCGCACATCAAAACATTAGTTAGGAGAATACGGTATTGCTTCACCACATTAATGGACTTCATCATCATCATCATCCTTGCTGAGGTGCCGAACAGGACCACATCAACCGTGATCACTGGTAATCAGGACCACATCAGTCCACATCAATCATGACCGCCAGAAATTTACTTATATGTATGTGCCTGCCAAAGACAATGAAAGCACGCAACTAGTTAGTAGAATACACACCACATTAATTGACTTCAACATCATCATCCTTGCCGAAGTGCCGATCATGACCACATCAACCAGGATCACTGCTTATCAGGTCCACATCAGTCCACATCAACCATGATCGCCGAAAGCTATTTATATGTCTTAACATGCCTGCATCACCACGTTAATTGACTTCATCATCATCACCATCTTTGCTGAGGTGCCAATCAAGACCACATCAACCATGATCACTGGTGGTAATCAGGACCACATTAGTCCACATCGACCATGATCGCCACAGATGGCTCCTTTATATTCTCTGCCAACCAAATCTAATCACATCAAGGAGGACGAATCAAATCAATCATCCAATCGATCGTCAATGCACATCATAATCAGCAATCAGATCCATCTGATCCACACTGTGATAACAATCATACAGCAGCTATTTATACTTCTTACCCTGCCACCCCAATGACGAAAGCAAGCAACTGCCCCACAGCTGATGTCGGACACCATCCCCCCTCTGAGCTCTGATTACATGAGCATGCTTGTGCAGCGCTGTACTAGACTGGGCCGGCCTCCCGCTCCTCTGCTCCGCACTGCACGACATGTCACAATCGCTGCTTGCGACGTGTTTGCCATTCTGCATACACAATATAAAGAATTTATAAAGAATTTATTGGGCTCATATACATTCCAAAAGGCTTTCCCTCTTCTTGTTGCAGAGAAATCCTGAATGCCTTGAAGCATGTACCCAGCAATTGAGCCAGAGGCAGACAGGTAATGACATCAAAACCGATAGAACGGTAATCACATGTCTGTCAAGCCAAATGGGGAATCTGTGGGAATTCGGGATTCACTCAGTGCTAAGAACGAATCTTTATAAATAAAGACTCGTAATGAAACTAGGGCTGTTCGCCGCGCCCGTGCGACGGTTCTACGGGTAGGTGTTCCGTTCCGTCGGGCTTCTTAGCTTTTTTTCAGTTACACTGCCAACCAGACCGCCACTGGAGACCAGTGGAACACGAAATCACTGGAATGCACAGGTCTGATCTGTGGGTTTTTTTTCTCTTTGACTCTTTCCACTGGAATTCCACATATCGGCAAACCGGTGGAAGTTGCACTGGAAATCCACTGGCGCATTTCACGTGGTTGATGGGATCTGTCAGAACAATGATCATGATCCATTGCAAGAGGTGCGCGATCTCTGGATCGGGCCCACTCATCAGCACACGTGAAGGACTGATTGCCGAGCACTTCCCCGTTAGAAATACTGCGACTTTCTCCCCGTTTTCACGTCTTGCGAGGCTTCAAGTCCCCACAGATGGTGTAAGTAAATACAGGAGCAACAAAGACCTATCTAAAGAGGAAACTCGGCTGTATGTATGTATATAACTCTTAATGTAGCCGCCTCCGATTGATACATGAGCATTTGAGTCCACGGGAGCTTCGTTCTCCTTTCCTCGACGTGTAGATCGAAGACAGCGAACGTTTCTGCCCGCTAACAGGACTTGTGTGCCGGTGGGCTGTCTCTGGAGTGACAGATGGTGGCCAGTCAACAGCTTTGTCCTGCGGGATGTGGATTTCCAATTGCTCTATGCTAATTACCCTAGTTCCGCAGTTCCGTCAGGTTGAGGCCAGCCAGGCGCGTCGTATGCGCGGTGCAATCTCAGAGGGAGGACGCGAGTGGCGCGCTTGTCTCACATCAATGTGTCACGTCAGCGTCCCGATTTGGGGGGGGGGGGGGGTCATCATGTGTGTTGATGAGTGGGCCTGATCCAGAGATTTGATCCATTGTGTTCAAAGCACGGTGCAAATTCCAATGAAAATGAAAACTGAGATTATTGGCTGCAAAATTTTTGCAGCTGAGCTTTGCAGCCATGGGACCTTCCCAAACGACTGCCAGGTGACGATCCATTAATATCTCCGTGATCCAACTGATAGTGACATTCAATCATAGCTGTTAGTCCATTGCAGTATGGCACAGTTGGATAACACGCTCCCCGTTTGATACCGTTTTAGTCACAAGTTCAAACCTCTTTTGCTGCATTTTAATTTTTCATGGCCCATTTCCTGCCGCTTTACCGGGCCGAAGCTTTCACTGCTCTCCAGTCGTTTGCCGATCTGTGGAAATCCGCTGGATTGACCTGTATCACCCAGATTGTGTCATTCCACTGGTCTCCAGTGACGGTCTGGTTGGCAGTGTAGACCACCACCACCATTCGGTCCGCTGATCCGCTACCTAATGCGGATCGGCTAAAATCCAAGTCCAACAACTTCAGCAGTACGCTGGGACGCGCTCCTTCGCTCGCCGTTCGTAGATTTATGCTACAACATTGATTCTTACCTAGGTGAACCATTTGTTTTTGGCATTTTCACGTCTCTATGCCCGCCCCACTATGTTTCGCGTTAACGGCTCTGTGCAATCATTTTGGTGCAATGTCAAATACAAGGGAATAGAGTGGACTATATAGACGGATTTTAACATGGGGAATTATCTTGGCATTACCAGTAAGTATTTGACAGTATTAATGTATATGTAGCGGTGACTATAATTGAATTATTTAAAATCTACAGCATTTGGCTGGGTTCTCGTCGGTTACTGCTAGTGAATGCTTCGTTCTGCGAGTCTTGGGAAGAAGAGAGTTAGCAGAGGGAGCTGTAGAAAGGCCGATCTTGATTCCCATCGCGTTCAGCTCCTCCCAGGAGATGGCAATCTTTGTGCTAAAGTCCTCCGAGAGATTGATTGGAGCACCCTCGACATCATCCCAATATCTGGGATGTGCAGACTGTATATGTGAGTATATGGAGTACTTCCAGTATACCGGACCAATTTTGCGAGGCGGGAGGACATCACACAATTCACAGGGAATTGGGACATTTGTTGATGAGGTGATGATTGTAAACTTCTTCGCAGACCCATAAGCAAACGGGTGCTGGCGAATGCAGGACGACGTTGTTTGAAATGTTTGATTGGACTTCGTGATGTCCACACTACAGCCCGAGCGGCCGCAGAATCCGCAGGGGTTTGACAGTTGAATCTGGAAAAACGTATATTTGGTATTTGCCGCAGATGATGAATAAATTAAATACATACCCGCTCGTAAAGGTCCTTTTCCGAGACACAACGCATTGATTTGAGGATATGCTGCCCTACATGCGCTCGGGACTCGCTGGGCTTGATTTGCGCGTGACATTGGAAGCAGGATATCTTCTGGGAGTCGTCATGTTACTTTTGAGCGAATGCCTGTGTTGCACTTTGCAATATGAATGCGAACTCTCCTAGAATGGTGTTAGTATATGCCAAGCTTCATAGAAAAAAATCGATTGACCAGACGACTTTGTGTACGGAAAGTTTGCGCTCTTGCCATGCTTGGGAAGTAGCTGGAGCAGAGGAGTAACATCGAGTCGTTCATACATTGCAGACACGACTGCAGCGAAGTCACTCTGCGATATAGTGTAGGTCTTCGTGTGGCGCTTGGCCATCATTCGCTCCTTGTCATGGATATGAGCTCTATATTTCTGGTTTACGATTTATCTATTGTACCTGTACTTCGTATATTTATTTTAGCCTTCATGTATCTATCTAGCGCAGCAGCGACCTGTAATTAAATTGTTCTGTGCTCAAGATCAACTTTTGATGCATCTTTCCCACAGTTCAATATGCAGTGCTCGGACCCGCTTTAGCTGTGCTAATCTATTTCTTGAGTCTCAACGAGTCAGTCGAGTCATTTAGACATGACTCACTGAAGTATTATAAATTGGGAGTATCTACCCGTTGTTAGACACCTTACATCTTGCAAATACTACTACTGAGTTTACCCACAAACCTTGTGTGATCCTAGTGAAGCCCAGAGCTCACTATAAATTACTTTTACTGTTCAACGCTACTGTAACGACTATCAGAGCTTGCACTACCGTTGAAATAGCGGTCCTAAGAACTTGGAGAATTATCCCAAGTTCACGTCATACGAAGATACGAATCTCGTCTGAAGGCTTCTTTTGGTGAAAGTCACCGTCGTTGACTGATTGTATAAGGGTTCAATTGAATTCTCGTACTCTCATATCCTTGTTATTAGTGTTGCAAAGTGTAACACCAACTCGCTCTACTCTCACACGTGCTACAACTGTGCGTGCTACTTACATCCGTATCCCGCGTGATACCGGTTACACTAACACTCCTGGTCCGATGAAGGTAACACCTCGAGGCCCTCGAGTTCCGCATCGAGTGGGTGGACCAAGGCGCCGGGAATTTTGACGGTGAGAGCCCGTCGTGTCCCGGAATCAACGGTAGAGGCGGCGCCATTCAGTGGCTCAAACTGAGCCACCTCCCCTGCCCAAACCCATTTTCTCGTCGATTCGATGCCTCCGCCGCCCACAATCAAAATATCTTGCAAGCACAGAAGCTGGGCGGTCACCGTTACCTCTGAGTCCGGCCCACCGAGATCTTCAACATCTACCTGGTCCACACGGAGTTTGTTCTTGTTCTCAAGAACGGTGACCATAACCACGGCCGCTGCTACGGTGTTGTGAGTGCGAATGAGTGCGATGGCAAGATCTCCGACGTTGAAGGTATACTCCTCAGAGATTTCCGTGTGATTTAAACTTCTGCTGTTATGGCCGTCGACTGTGTAGCACCGCACGCGCAGAAGGCGAGTTGTTGCGAGGCGTCTATAATCTGAGTTGAAACATGTGCCGAGAATAGTCGCCTTGTGCACGCGTTTCGTTGTCCCATCCTCCAGAGGATAATCAAGCCAGTCGTTGTGATTTTCAGGTATATCCGTGCTGGCTTTGTCGGGTTCATCGGCGATAAATCCTCGAGGAACACATTGGGCACATCGTCGTCAGGAAGAAAGGGTTGGGAATCTTCGTTGCTCATAGAAGTGTCGACGGATGAGTCTGTCACCCCGCCAGCCTAGCTTAAGCTGGATGCGTCTCAACAAAAAAATCTTAAGCTGGAATCTAAGCTGAGCCATGCTTAAGCCATATTAAATAGTATATATACAGTAGATCTACACCATAATATAGACTACCTCGGTCCCCCTTAAGCCAGCTCAAAATCAGCTTAATATTAATGCCCAATTCCAGTTCAAAAACCGAACCCAGCTTAAGCCGACTCAAGCGACAGAACTCAAGCCTGTTTCAGGTCTGTTATGGATGCTCGGAGATGGCGGGGGAATAGAATTTCGAATACGCAGCGGAATACACGAGTGAAAGGCGAATGGCGCCGCAATTTAAGGTGGCAGCACGCGAAGAGAACCGTGGGGTGAAAAAGTGGCTCTAGAAAGGAATCGAGAGAAGTACAAAGTTGGTACATATCAGCGCACCGTGAGACGTACTGCACAACCACCCAACCTACGCCCTAAATTTCGAATTTTGTGTGGCATTCAAGTGCACAAGTTATACCGTCTGCACGGCCCTGTTGCAGTGGAAAGAGGAGGGGATCGATGCATTTAGGATTTGGAGTGATTTCCCTTTGAGACTTCGTCGGCTTTGTGTGTCGTCGTGGTAGGAAGAGACAAAGGTTTGTTTGGCTGCCATCAAACCATCATCCTTCTCGATCACAAAGTCCTAACAATGCCTCTTTGCTCTCAACTACCACGTTGCGCCCCCGACACTGCAGGCCTACTTCTTTGGATCCTCAAGATTATCTCTATGATCATACAAACCCTTTGCAATGCTGGACCGAGCTACTGCTGATGCCCACCGGCGCCACCGAGATTATGCCACTTGGCTGTGCTGCAAGTTCAGCAGATCGCCTTTCGGATTTCCTTCACTCACATGTGTGTGGTTTTCACAAATTATGATGTATACTTACATTTTCTGAACAGCTCTGCGCTGGCCACTTGAGCTGGCTTGCCCCGGCAAGTCAGCTAACAACAGCTCAAGCTGACTTCAAGCCGACTGGCTGAAACCGACTGTGAGCTGAAACTACCTGTGATTTGACTTAAGCAGGATTAATGCAGTATATATTTTCCTGTACATACAGTATTTAAATACAGCTTAAGCTCAGTTCAGCTTAGCCCTCAGCTTAAGAAATCTATGCTGCAACGTTGTCAGCTTAAGCGGAGACAGAGGGGATTCATGATGAGTCCCGCTGCGGCTCAGAAACAGGGATCGAGGAGGAGGAGGAGGGTACGGCGGGGGAGTCATTGGGGAATTTCTCCGTGACAATTGATCTATCCGGCTCGGTCGAGACACCCGGGTAGTCGACACCGTTTGGGCAGAGAAAGTCGACGTTAAGAGCTGAGAGAGCCTTGACGATATCGACGTTAATTCCATGACTGTAAAAATTCCGAGGCCGCTTTTGCCCCAGGTTTCCAGTCGTCCGCGAGTATTGTATGACCAGCAATCATGTCGCCAGTGTGAAAGGTAGGATTAACGTGGTCGGCCTCTTTCCCAGACCACGAGCGCCTAAGATGGCCCTGATCCCACGCCGGACATTCGCTGAGAATAGCGACGGAGTCCGCTGCGCTGGCTCGGACAATTGAAGCGCATCCACATTTGAGTCATGTGACTCTGTTCGCACCTCAGCGAACATTTCCTCTAGCCTGTCGCTCGCATTCTGGTACAAATAAATTGCTTGTTCGGGATCGATGTTCTGCTGCCGCGCCACGCAAAAAAATGCAGACTTTATGAGTGCTTAGAGGTCGCCATAGAGCTGATTTGAGAGGAAAGAAGTGCCGTGCTGGCGATAGAAGACAAAAGCCAGGTGGGCGAACTTGGAGAGCGATCTGAGCTGTTCAGAAAGTGATAGAGAACCATCCGTGAACGGGTCCAGAAGTGATTTCCACATCTCGCCTGCCAACGAGAAAGCGCGTGGGATCCGATCCATGGACGGTCTCGAGAACCTTCAAGACCGAGTCCATGTCCTTCATGCCTAAATCCAGATCCCCGGTATGTTCTCGACAGAGGCCTATGATCTGATTCGTAGGCCGATGCCAGCGACATCGTTGGCACAGATGAAGGCCGTCGATCATGAGACAGTGGCCGACGGGGGAAGATGAGGGAGAGCCGGCTGGTTTAGGACCGAAGAATTCGGTGATATTCGCTGCAATTTCCGCCGCGTTTACGACAGCGACGCTGGGAAGTAGTTGAGGAGGGTTCGATTCCCGGATCGTGGATGCAGATGAAAGTCCGAGGAATTTAGACATCGCATAAACAGCCTTTCGACCCGCCATGCGCTTGATGAGTCGCATGAACTTATTCTCGGCCAAGGTGAAGCTTTTAACGTTGTACAAATTCTTGTCTGCGTCCTCAATTCGGGAGAGAATTTCCTCCACTCCACAGCCCTGTTTGATGGCGATACGAATAAGATGATGGAGGCGAGGAATATCGTGAGTCGCCAGAGCCATAACGAGGCGCTTATGGTCCGACATTCGTTTGGAGATGCGCGAGACCTGGCGCGACAGCGTGAAGACCTGTAAAAATTATCAACGGACTGATCAAAGAATCACAACGAAATTAAATTTACCTTGAGTTGCAGGGTATTCTTTTCTGCGATTGCAGCTCGAAGTAAATCGATGAGCTGCGACTGCGTCAAGTATTGATGCGGTGTATGTGCGGGAGCGTTTTCGGCTCGAGTTTCCAGCGCCTGTATTTGTTTCCCATCTAAGATAGCTCCGCAGAAAGGACACTCGTCTTCACCGGGTACCAGCAGTTTGGTGCAGTCGTTGGAGCGCAGCCAAATGCGCGTATCATCGCCTTGCCCGGTGAAACGGTCAGGTTTAAAAACCTAGTTTGGTGGTACATTTACTGAGATGGGTCATCCACGGATATGTACTGAATATAGGTCCAGGAGCCCAGTCAAGCATAACGCCCGGGCAATTCGTTTGTGCGACGAATATTGTGTTGTTCTCATTGGGAAATTGAGGTGAAATCGAAGGCCAGATGTCCATTTCTACAGGTGCGTGAAATGCATCCGGAGGAACCGAGGACGAACGATGGTGGGGGTCGGGAGATGGAGAGCGAGAGCGGGCCTGAGATCGAGCACGAGGACGGCGAGAGGAAATTGAAGGGGGAAGAGGTGCATATGTTAGTGGAGTGTATGCGGTATGTTGCAGTGCTGCCTGGCGAGTTCGGAGCTGTTCGAGAGCAAGCTTTGTGCCTTCCTGCTCGCGCCGTTGTGTGTTTTGCTTATTTTGGCAAAGTCTCCCGCCCCGATGCGAGATGAGCACGGCGGCGGACGTCATGTAAATGAACAAATGACGACCACAGAGATCGCAGACGGCGTCGCAGTATCCCGGTCATGTGGCGGATGGGGGATAATAACCCGCGGTGAAGATGGGCGGAGTCGATGCAGCAGCAGCAGGGGTCGGTGTGGCTGCAAGAGCTGTCATTTGCTGTGTTAAGTTAATCTGGGCAGGTGTGGGCGTAGAGTCTGGCATGAGAGGTCTAGGGAGGCCCATTCCTGGAATTTGGAGGGGGCCCCAGTCGGAACGACTGTGGGGAGATACAAAATCATCCCAGGGAGATGCAAAGTCAATCCCAACTCGACCAGCATAGTCAGAGGTGCTTCCATGTGTATTCTGAGTCTGAAAAACGCGTAGAGGTGTGGCCTGTGGTGCAGAAATGGCCGGAGCAAAAGGATTACTATTAAATGAAGTACTTTGGGGTGCACATATTGGACTGGCGGTCGGAGAGTCGTCGGCAGGGGGACTAGAGGGAGGAAGAGAGCAATCCCGAGGAGCAGCCATGTCTCGCCAATGATCTACAAGTGATGTGAGGTCTGGCGAGCGCGAAAGAAAAATCTTCGCGTGTTGTTTACATCTGTTGTTATGACACGGCATTGGCTCTGACAAGGTTCTGGGGCACGAAGAATTAAATTTGGAGACTCAGTGGAGAATGTAGTATCCTGTTTACATAACACCTATATACCAAATTCAAGATCGTTTAACGCACCTCCAACAAGTTCCCTGGCCTGCTGGAGTTTTGCGACAGCACTCAAGGCCTGTTCTTCCCAGTCCTCGGCTTGCGTGCGGTATTTGTTGCGCTCTCAGGTTACCTGTTCCAGCGATGTGAAAAATCGAGCCCGCTCGTCGTCCCAAGATTCCCTTAGCCCCTTAATCTCCTCCCGCAGCTGGTCTGTTTCACTAAGAACAGACATGTCGGGGATACTTTCGACATGCTCGAGCTTCGGAGAAAGTACCAGGGATGGAGGCTGACTTTGAGCTAAATAAAATAAGCCAACAAAGAAGCAAACTGGATTTAATTACATACCGTGAATGCTCTGCCCAGCTGCACGGAAGAGGCCGGATATGTACACTTGGAGATTCTGTCTGTGAGTCGAGTGGTCCACCTTCAGCATAAAACCTGTGCCATGGTTAATTGCCTGGTGAATTAATACACCAGTACTTACTCTGATATTACAGTCCCAGAGGTGACTGCAGTACAGTGGTGGCAGAAAATAATGCAACACATGAATTTTTGAAAAGATTGATGCATAGTACCACAAGGAGGAGGTATTTCATCCCGGTTTCAGTGAATGGAATGTAGCTATATATGTGTACTATTTGTGGATAGAAACCGGTACCCGCTGAACGCGATCCCGTGACGTACTCGTGTGGTGACGTCGGTGGAGCAAATTCTGGGGTGTAAACAAATCACAACTTCATCACAAACCACCACCACTGCTGCTTGTTCTGTGCCTAAACCCCAATATTCTTGGTTATACATCCCCCTGTGCTACTCCCCATGCATAACCAACTCACACCTACCAAGTGGGCATGTGTTGTAACCCTCAAAAACTGTGGCCGCTTATTTACCGAAATTGGTGAAGAATTGCATTGTCACCCGTCAACTGTGTACCGCACATATCGGAAATGGGCAGAGAAGGAGAATTACTACGACATTACACCTGGCCGTGGCCGTCCGAAGCGCCTGGATGCCTCAGATCGCCGAATTGCGTGCCATCTGATCACATCTGGGCAGGCACAGACTGCTGCTGACGTCCAGCATGACCAATTTTCCGAAAGTTCCCACGTGAACAATGCATCAAGCACTTCAGGAGGAAGGCCTGCATGGGTGTCGAAAGTGAAAAGTGCCCATGATGACATCTGCCCATCGAAAACGGTGCATAGAGTGGGCCGAAAGGTATGAAAACAGGAGGGTCACAGATTGGAGCGCTGTAATCTTCTCCAACGAGTCCAAATTCAACATATATGGGTCTGATGGGATTCAGTACTGTAGGAGGGGACCCGACAAGGAATTTCACCCGCAGAATGTCCAGCAAAAATTGAAGCACGGGGGAGGGAAGGTTATGGTGTGGGGTTGCATCACATCGAAGGGCTTTGGGCGGCTTGTGCGCGTGGACGGTGTGAGGGAGACTGTGGCACCTCTTTGGAAAACAGTGTTCCAAAAATGACTTGTTCTTCCTCTGGGGGATTTCTCGTTAACAGGTGGGTCGATAAGTGTTTGTAAGAAGAGGAGGTCAAACAGAGTTTGCCCTTGGGATGCTGTGGGAGGTCAAAAATGGGGGATAATGCAAAAAATACCTTGTTCAGATGAGCACACTGCCCTTGTGTTTCTATCTGAGACAATATTCAAGTCTCCACTCTGTCTTTCTTCTATCGCCTTTCCCCTTTGAACTGGGTGATAGTTGATGCGACTGGTTCTCCCAAAGGTGGGTCTGTGGCAGCTTAACGAGGGCTTATAGGCTCAATGTGTGTTGGACTCGTGTGATTGGCATGGAGAGTCGGTCGTTGGTCTAGGAAGTCCGCGATTTGGTCCGAGATGCCTTGGTCGTTCCTCTCTGCGTGAGCAGTGGTTTTCGATGGTCAAGGGAGCGGTGAGTATGGGTCAGGTGTTCGGTATGGACCATCTAGAGGATGAGTGGTCAAGTGTCTCACGATAAGTTAGATGGTTAGTGTGTGTGTGTGTGTCAATGATGTATTGGGGGATTGGTTTACACTAGAGAACTAGTGGGGGAAAAACCGCTCCAAAGTTGTATATCTACTGCTGAGCGATCCAGGTCCTTTTATACCTCGCAGGTATCCCCTTTGGAGCATCTCTACATATCCCCAGTCCGCTTCCTCGGTGTTCCAGCTTGTCATGAAACGAGTGCGCTCATGACTAACCCCTATTTCTTTTTCAATTTGCGGGATATATTTTGGGCTGCACTCCAAAATATATTCAGCACACGGCAACGGTTGTCAAACGCAACCAATGTGGAGAAGACATACAGGAGGGAAACTAGGATACAGACAAATAGGAAGGCGATCAGGTTCAAAGACGTGGAAACCGATTGCAGGACATTTAGTCTATAAACCAGTAGATAGAATCATGTACAGTAGATTCTATCTCGTCTAAACTCTGGTTTTGCTTCGGCTATAAGCACTACTTGAAGACTTGACACTCGACTCTCATCCATTGCGGGGTTCGCATTGTGAGGAGGACTGTAGCATCGCTTTGGAAAACGAGTTTCCAAAAGTGACTTGTTCTTCCTCTGGGGGCTTTTTCATTTAAGTTGGGTTCAAATAGATTTTGTGAGAGAAGATAGTTGAGCAGTGTTTGTCCGTGGGGATCTGTTGGGGGTCAAAAATGGGGGACAACGTGAAAAACACCTTGTTCAGATGTGCACACCGCATGCACTACTCCGAGACAATATCCAAGTCTCTGCTTTGTTTCTCTTCTACCGCCTTTCCCCTTTGAACTGGGTGATAGTCGATTCAACTGGCTTTCTCAAAGGTGGGAAAACCGCAGATGGCTCGACGAGGGCCTAATGGCTCAACGTGGGTGCGGCTTGCGAAGGATGTGAGTGTGCCGGTTGTTGTCCAAGATATCCGCGATTTGGTGTGAGACACCTTGATTCGTTCCTCTCTGCGTGAGCAGTGGTTTGCGAGGTCAAGGGGACGGGTTAGTGTGTTTAGACGTTCAGTATGAACTGTCTGGAGGATGTGTGGTCAAGTGTCTTTCAACAAGTTAGTGGGTTAGTGGTGTGTGTGTGTGTGTGGGTCAACAGTATATTGGGGGGAATCAGTTTGCACTAGAAACTAGTGGGGGAAAAAATGCTCCAAAGTGGACTGTCTACTGCTTTGAGACCCAGATCCTTTTATACTCTGCCAATAACCCCTTTGGACCTTCTCTACATGTCCACAGTCCGCTCTCTTGGTGATAAGCCGGATTTCAGGCCATGCCTGTAAACATGCATTTTGCGAAATCCTACATCTAGCACAATCATCCATGACTAGATGGCTAGCGCTAGGATCAAGTGCGTAGATGGTGTTAGTGCCTAGATAAGGGCTATGAGGCGATACTCTGCTAGCGATGCTTCATATGAGATTGCTAGCTCAGTTTTGACCGGTTAAAGCTAAGTCTAAGGGAGGAGCCTAGCCTAGGCGACTCTACACTATGATACATAACAAGATCTAGGAGGAAACCAATGCAGTAACCAATGAGTACAAAGCTAGCGACTTTGTTAGGCATTGATATGAACTAGCCGAGCGATGCGACGAGACACATGATGTTTCAATAGCGCGATATGACGGAATCAGGACCCACCGGAGTAGGCGGGGCCGTCGGGTACTACGGGCCGGGAGTTATGACTCGGCAATTGCAGCCGTGATCGGCAATTGCAGCCGCAGATCTAGCACCGGTGATATCCGGACTTTGACGGCAGGAATACGAATCGGACCTAGTAAACGCTGGTGGATGTGCAACATTGCTAGGACACTGTATCTCAAAGCTTATAGCTAGGGGACGAATACTCCTTGAGCTAGCTAAGGGATATAGGTCTCGGAAATGGCGGAAGCACTTTCTTATCGCGGAAGAACAGATTTCTCGGTGGCTGCTGATGGAGCAACCATATGGGTCGGGCTGGGGGTTTCGTGGATTGGACCAATTATATTCATTTTATTTATATTCTGTTTTGCTTGGCATGTATACCCAAGGCCTAGGCCGCCGTACTTTCATGTGATTATGTATGTAGTTAGTAGTATAAAAGCGAGGGGAGAAGTGGGAGGAGGGCAGTGGATTGTATCCTGGTTAGTGGAGGCAGTAGCTATTCATATAGTGACCCCCTACGTTCTAAAGGCGCGCATCTAGCCCACCGTCCATTTGTCCTTCAATAGAAGTTCATTTGCACAACAACACGCACAGAGTGCACTGAGGGATTGAGGGATTGAGGGTTTCAAGGTTTCATACTTGTTGAGAGTGGCTGATACTCGTTGAGAGTTGGTTTCTACCCATTGAGGGGCACATTGAGCGTTTGGATTCATACCCGTTGAGAGTCGGTTTCATACTCGTTGAGAGTCCGCGTGTAGCGTCACAAAACGCATACGCGACACAGAGCAGAGCGGTTAAAAGGACAAGGAGTCGAGGTTGGACTTGGTTGGAAGGATACAAGTGCGAGCTAGCACAATAAACACGCCGGTTAACAGCCGTAAAACACACATACACGTTTCGAGAACATTGGTAAAGAACCTTGTGAAGGTCCATCTGTTCACGGATAGGAATTCTATAGGAGGTTACATCGCAGAGAGCTATTAGCACGACTAGCTAGGCTAGCGCATTTCTAGTGTACCACGATCCATAGTCAAGAGAGGATTGGAGCAGAGAAGAGAATACATTCACAGAAGGACTATCATAAAAAGCGGCTTAATACTTGGTCCCTACCCCGAACTTTCGATCTTATGGCGTACGAGCCGTTCTTTAGGGAGATAGCCAGGAAGTTAGCGTTGGACGCTTCTCCTAGCCGAGCTAGCTATATTTGGTTGTTGGTTTTGTGGAGTGGTAGTGGTTTGACAGTCATACCCGACATAGTCGCCTCATACGCTCCGGTTGCAGACAGTGTTCCGCTAGGGCACCAGTAGAGCACACCTTCCATTTTATACATTACACTCGGCCCCCATGGCACGTGTATCATCGGTGTTCCATAACATTCTAGCCCCATGGTGGTGTGCTTGCGCCGTGTTTCATCCCACCAAGTTATGGTGCTCGTCAGAGGAAGTTGCCTTTTTGGGCCCAAAAGTTGTTGGGGCACAATGCCCGACGAACTGCTACCTTCCTAATCTGTCCAAAGTCCGTGCGGATACGACATCCTGAGGCTGAAAAGGGGTGAAACGTGTGCGATATGTCAGTGTGAGCGTGTTGGAAGTGCTGTGCGCTCCGGTGGTCGATCCTGTTATGGACGAAGGTGCTCCCATGTCATTGGAGGTGCGCTGTCCGCGATGCGAGATGTGAGAACGGCGTCCGAAATGTGTAGATGTGGGGAATGTGGGGTGTGGTGAGTGCGGGTGGTGAATCTGGGTGTTGTGGCCGTGTCGTCGTATTCGCTGGGGTGGACACAGCGCATGTGGAAGCCCCACAGCATTACCTATACCCCGCATTCACTATCCCACATCTTGACCACGTCCTGCCACATAGTGGTGAACCACTACTGGTCTACGACTACATTGCGGGATAGGCAGGTTTCATTCGCATATACTTATACGGTGGTTCACTCAGCCCCGGCAGGCGATATTCACAACCGACTTAAAGCCGACCCAAGGGCCGTCGCTGACACAGCTCGTTCCTTCGTGTTTCATGTATTCCGAGGTGTCATGACTTAGTCGAAGATAGTTGCTTTTTTGGGCCCAAATCATGTCGAGGCGTGGCGACTCACGAACTGCTACCTTCCTAATTCACAACTGAGGTCCGAACTTGGGTGAAATGTGTATGATATGTCAGGTGCGAGGTATTGGGGACGTGGTTGGCATGGATATTGGTGACAGCGTGTAGAAGTGGCGAGTTGGGAAGTTGTAGCGGCTCGGATGATAAAGGAAAGGTCATCGCAGCTTGTACTTGGTCGTGAGTCGTCGTATACGCTGGGGCGTATACAGTGCATGTGGGAGCCCCACAACGGGATCATGAATGCGGTCCAATATGTCAATATATTGGAGAGGGGCCTCCTCGGTACCCTGGATGATCATGACATCAACCATGGATCCATCTACTTCCAGCAGGATAACGATCCAAAACACACCTCGGGCCTTGCCAAACATTGGTTCGTGGAAAATGGCTTCGAAGTGCTGTCTTGGCTGGCCAACAGCCCCGATATGAACATCATAGAGAACGTATGGAACTAGCTGGAGGTCAACTACAACCGCCGACCACACCATGCATGCAATGAGGACGAGTTATTCGCGATGTTGCAGGAACATTATTTATATTACACCCCCATTTGGCACATGTCATTTTAATCGTGCTATATGTTCCCACCCTGACCCCTGATAGTTTATCACCCTGTTCCTTGGCAGCATAATAATTTGTTTCACATTGTGATAATTTTACCAGAGTCGCAGCATTGATCACGACACATTGTTGTTCCAAATTGGCTTCTCGCGTGTGGCGCGTGCATCAGTCCTGTGAGTCGCTCTAAATGCATGCACATGACTGTTTGAAATAATTTTTTGTGCACTTTATTATTATAAGGCAGTAAGATATATTGCCATTTCTGTCCATGTATAACGCCGGAGTTCGGGTCCTCAGCACGGTAGCAAACTGATGGTTGTCAGGGCAGACTCTATAAAGGTCATACGGTTCTCGTCATATCCCCTGCCTCTTCTTGGCATTCTACAATGTAGAATGTTACCCGGGGCAGGTTCCCAATGACACCGTGTCCGCCCCATTTTAAAACCCTGTGCACTGCTCTTCAGAGCGTGAAGCAATGGGAACTCCGCTTTGCTGATCAGGTGTGTTTCATACAAAACAAATATCACTTTCGCTCAGTGGAATTGTCGATTTCTTTCTCTACCCAGGAATCCTCAGCATCGTCCAAATGTCGTGCATCCCATTATTTGGGGGCTATTATCCTTGATGTCCCCTTCCATTCTCCGCCCCATGTGTTTGTCCTTGTATGTGTTCACTCGTACCTTTACTGCCCACTGCCACCTCCCCACTGCTTTACTCCCTCATCCTTTCTGTTCCTGCACATAACTCATTCACGCCATTCCAGCTGTGCGCCACCTCAATGTCTCCTCACCAGCAACATGACACCTCCCCTCCATACGCACCCCCTCTCACACCCGGAGACACTAAATTATTACCCATATTTCCATCACCATGTGTGGTTCTCCTTTCTTGTGCCCATTTTTTCCATTTCTTTCATCATCGAAGCTTTGCGCCCCATTCCTGTCTTCCCTGCACCAATCTCTCCATGCCCTCTCTGCATTGTCCACCTTTGCGGTGTTGGCGCCCAGAATGTTTTGTTTTGTCATTGCTGCTGCCTGCACAGCACACTACCCCGGGGTTCCTCTGTGTAGTTGCCCCGGCTCCTTTATAACCCAGGGGCAGTGCACTGTGCAGGTGGCGGCGATGACGATGTTCCTATCTGTGCTGTGGTAAACCGGATTCCCCGTCCATCGTGTCTTTTTTCTTCTTATCCTCAGGTTTAAACTTTATGGTCTTTATTAATTCTTTGTGCGATCCAGGGCAAGAGTTGAAATGCTGCCAAGCAACCTCAGACAAACAAAGGTCAATGTCTTATCTGATGGGTAACTGAGTGTCCGTCCCATTCTAAACATCGAGCTCAGACCACTCCTGCCATTTCTTGTGTTCTGTGATTCGCCCACCCTTTGTTTGTCCTCTACTTCCGCATTGATCCTCCATGTTATTTTGTGCCCCTGTTTCACCTCGCTTGATCTTGGACTGGGTTCGGCAAGGTTGCGACTCAGTTGGCCCCACTAAGTTATTTGGTAAAATCAACTTGGCCTGCCATCTCTCTCTTCATTTGGGGTGTTCTGTGCATCATTCATGAAGATCTGTTGTCAACATCCCTGCTCTCCACCCTCTCACCAGTCTCACCGTCACCATTCCCGCATCACGTAAGTTGTTATCTGTTGGGTGTTCAACCTGTTCCAAAATTGCGGCGAGCTCTGCATGGTCGCAATACATCCAGATCATGTGGAGGATGCCAGTGCCATCAAGCTGCGTATTCGCTGAGATGGTGCACCTGAGTATAGTTGTGAAATCACAATCCAATGTATGTGTAAGAGACACACAAATTGAACCACAACCAACACACAACCAACAAACAACTACACAAAGTGCTCTTCTATATTTAATGTACTTGGGTCCTGTCAATCAGAATTGACTGCAGATACACCGTTCACAATTGTGCAATAATGAAGATAAATCAAACTGTATCTCAAGACTATCGCGAGTAGAACTCATGAGTAACAACTAAAGCTTCTCGTGAGAGAAAACACTAATTGTGGGGATTTTGAAATGAAACGAAACTCAGTCGCGAACGCACGTAAGCTAATTCCGACAACTTACAGCCACACTGGACTTGAACCGGAGGTCTCACGGGACTCTCTTTGTAAACGTGGGACTGTGACCGAACTCACGGGAACGATTCCAACAGTGACTACAATCTTAGTAGTACCTTTGATTTAAAGCTTTGACACTTTGTCACGACTTCAAACTGGATTACAAAACTTATTGCGAGAGCTTCTCATGAGAGACTTTCTGGTTCAGCACTTAAGCTTATGACTTTGGGTTATCAATCACAACGTGTATTGACTATCTAACTGAGTTGGGGCTAAGTACAAACTTGAAATGTATAAACAAATCTCCACATATAAATAGAACTCCAGACGTGCACTAAACTTGTGAGAAATCACTACTGTGACCAAAAATAGTCACGGCAATATAACTATGAGGGAAATGCAGTCCAGAACGTGTTAAAACTACTCTGCTTTTATACTACTTTACAGTCCATTTTAGTACATGCTATATAAGGAAATTGAATAATAGGAATTATGTACAAGGCCACGAAAACGGCCAGCATTCTATTTTAAGGACTTTAAACCCATTTGCAACATGCTGTAGCAGTCGCATCTCTTCGGTGTGAGCCTTATTATTGTTTTAGCCTTAGTCACGAGAGGTCTAGAGCGTTTTGGACCTATCATGACACAATGACACCTTATTGCGACATCGCATGTGACTGACTATTCCGATCAATCGGAGTTTCAGGTGACATCGGAGTCATCGGACATTTCTGGGATTGACTTTC
This sequence comes from Mycena rebaudengoi, assembly GCA_029282285.1. Lineage (NCBI taxonomy): Eukaryota > Fungi > Basidiomycota > Agaricomycetes > Agaricales > Mycenaceae > Mycena > Mycena rebaudengoi. The sequence goes on from JARJCX010000060.1 coordinate 741,095, forward strand.
GAGTCACTTGTCTGTGCATGTGGCTGTGATCGGTCTCGGGGATCGATGGGATGTAATCACGAGTTGTTCCGACTATTGTGACTTGTCTCGGCATATTCCTGAGAAGTTTTTCTTGTTGCGACTGTCTTGTTGCGACTAGATATCATTGTCGCGACTGTAACTATTGTCGTGACAAGGACCTTTTGGGTACAAATCCCCATCATTGAGGTTTGTCTTCGTGTAGCAGTGTTTAAATAAATATGGATATTCGTACACTCTCCTTGGTATGGACTCTAGCAATCCTGTGTGATACCGCCCTCACATATGAGTTATAGCCACTATCAGACGAGTTCTCGTGACAAGCTCTTGGGACACTATATTGACCTCACATTGTTTAAAGTATTGTATATAGTCACCGTATGGCTCATCGTTTGTACTCCATCGCATCTCTGAGACTCAGCCAGCAGCTCGGAGCTCACTCTGGCTGTTATATCCATGCACTTTGTGCAACCAGCTGGACTGACCGGTATTTCCGGTGACCTGTTCAACCGGTCAACCCGGTACTGACCGGCTGGACTTCCGCACCTCGGGACCTGCCACATTCCCTTTAGGATATTAATTAAATGTACATCTTAAATACTTGTCCTGTACGACTTGTACTTCAGTTTGATTATAAACGTTTCTGCGCTATCTTCCTGTCTGAGTCTGACGTCCAGTTCTTCGGTCATCCTTGGTCTTACTCGGACTTGTCTCGAATCAGCCCGGCTAGTACTCTCGCCCTTACCCTCTGTGGCATTGAGTTTCGTTATACCTCCCGGCCTTTGCTGGTCAGCTCCGAACTTCCAGTCCACCGGTTACATCCGGTCCACCGGTCATCCCAGTCTAAGTCCCTTCCACTTGCACGGTATATAACACTGGCCCTAATTGTATACCACCGAGCAGTGAGACGATCGGTTTAGACTGAATTAGCATAATTGTAAGCTTGTTTTTATTTCAGCCGTCTCATCGCCTCTTCCTCCTTCGTGCTCCTATCTCTATGACATATGTGAAAGATTGAATGTGGGAGTGATAGGAGAAGGAGTGCTATCGACCCTGCGAGGCCAACTGAAATTTTTTTTACGTCAGTTCTGCACAAGAGGAAAGAATAGCGTGAGTAGATACCGCTATTATGCTGGACTATTAGCGGGGGGTCAGTTGGCAAGTGCGGTATGAGGCATTTGGGACCTACATCTAGTTGCGCTTGCACTGAGTGTTGGGTCACCGTGGCTTCCCCAGGAACCAAGAAGACAGGACTCTGAATCTCCCCGATGCTGATGTTGAAACCATTCCCCCCTGCCCTGAATCGGTGGAAACTCTGTATTATTTCATGCGTTGGAGGGATGTGACCCACTTTCAGAATACACATAAATAACGAGGCTGGTTGACAGAGTTTGGACATACAGGTCCAGAACATGGATGCAACGAGTTCAGATAGAGCGTTTTCGACATCATGAAGTTTCACGGTGCGCGGCACCTGGCTGGCATTGTTTGTTGGGTGCAAATTTAACTTCTGGATGAGATACCTAACATAGCGAAATGAGCCAGCTTATTAAATTGAGGGGGGTACCAGGCATGTACAAGCATAACTCCACACGACGGTATCCTCATCTAACGGAAAGGCAGACTGGGGCATCGAGGTATACCATCCTGCCCACTAAATAGAATCAGTCAGCTGCTTGTTAGATTCCTCAGAAACGAATGACGCACACCGTCTATATACAAATTATCACTTGTTGTAGGCGGGCCAGTGTACGGCCGCCAGGTGGACGAAGTTTTCTTTAATTCTGGTTCCAATGTGACTGCCTGGCGCATCTGCACATCCACTATGGCTGTTTGGTTGACAAGTGATTGAAGGCAGTGAAAAATTTGGATGGAGGACACGGAGGTGTTCATGGGCAGGATGAGAGCCACACCAGATCCGTTATTGCCTGTGGAATCAACAATTGGGATAGTGCTGTAGAGGACGATGGAGTTTTCGACCGTATCCATCCAGTATATCGTGGAGATGACACCGGATTCTGTATGGGTATATGTCAGCAATGCCGCGTTCATGTGAGGAGGTTCTTACTTACGAGTGGATTGGATCTCAGTTGTCCAAACAGAGCCAGTTATTTTGCATGTGGCTAGGTATTTTCCGTCGGAAAAACCCATGCTCACGTCGTCCCAGTAGCCGCAAGTGATGCTAAAGCCCGTGGTGTTTAAACTAATGGTACCGCTGAAACAGTGCACCCAAGTATAGTCATGAAAAGTATAATCTCAAGATATGTGCAAGATGCACACAAAATGAACTACACCCAACACACACACACACACTACTACTACTTGACTATATTGGTGCTTCTATAACTAGGGTCCTCTCAATCAGAATTGAGTAAGATGAACCGTAGACAGTTGCAATGAATGACTATAAATTTATTTGTGCCCTTGGGAATAATCACAAGTATTACTCGAGAATCTTGACTGAAGTCTCTCACAAGAGAAACACTATCTTTGGGGTGTTTGGATGAAAATGAAACACAGTCGTGAGTGTACTTGAACAACTCCGACAACTTAAGCCACACTTGGACTGAACTTTAGGTCACTTGAGACCATCTTAGACTTTACTTCTTTGGTACTTAGACTGCAACCAAACTCAAAGGAACGATATCAACAGCTATCCTCCGTCTTGACATTCAGTCGCGACTCTTAAAGGACCACTTAGGTACAGACTTGACTGTTTCTTATGACTTTCTTATTTAGCTTACTTTGCTGGGACTTTGGTTATCAAACAACTATGTTCTGATTCTATATATATCTGCTAAAAGTAGTACAACTTCGAAATGTGTTTAAACAAATCTCCGCATAAAACCCAGATGTGCACTAACCCCGTGACCCACAACCAATGACAACAATAGTCACGGCTATAGTAGCTGGGAGGAAAATACAGTCCAGAATCGTGTTATTCTACGTTGCTTTTATACTAGTTTACAATCTATTTTAGTACATGCCATATAAGGATAGAAATGAGGTATATGGTCCTTTTATCCGTCTATCAACCGTGTTTGATCGGAGATCTGTGGCCTGTAGCCTATAGGAATCAATCCCGACTGTCTAGAGTAGTTCCGAAAGTTCTGGAGAGCCTTCAGAGTCATCTATCTTTAGTCAAGGCAAGATCTGGAGCGATCTAGACCACCTTGACGCGATATTGTGTGCTTTCGACCTAATCATGACAACCACATCTTTCATGTGAATGTTTGATCAGATCTTCGGATCTTCTCGGACGGGAATCCTCGGATTGACTTGCTTAGTCAACTGGTTCGCCATCTGACATGTGATCACTCTCTTGGAGATCACCCGAAGGTCTATTTTGGTAGTCGCGACTCTTCCATTATTCATGACTGTTTATCTGTGCCTGAGAATTACTATTTCTCATACGACTTGGAGTCATGACTATTATCTTTAGTCATGACAAGACTATATTGGCCCAAAATCCCCGCTAGAGGTCTATGATCTTTGTGCAGCAGTGTTTTAATAAATATGGATATTCATACAATCTCCTTGGTATGGTTTCTAGTGATCCTGCATGATACCGCCCTCACACATGAGTTATGGCCACTATCAGACGACTACTCACGACTAACTCGCCGAACACTGTACTGACCCTACATTGTTTAGAGCATCGTATACAGTTGCAGTATGGTCAATCACTTGTATTCCATCACATCTTTGAGACTCAATCAGCAGCTCGGAGCTTACTCTGACTCTAGTTGTGTACCACCGAGCGGTAAGATGATCGGTTTAGACTGAGTTTCGCCAAATTGTAAGCGTGTTTTCATTTCAGCCGTCTCACCGCTTCCCGTGCTGGGTTTTGGCAATTCGTACAAGGTGCCCTCCCGTAATCCGATGGCCATACTCCCATCGAGGTACGGAAGATAGTACAAGGGTCCATGCCTGTAGGAGGTCAAGTTGTCTAGGCTGCGTTGATTAACATATGTGTCCACCTGGGCAAACTGTCGATTGACTTACACGACCCACGGGATATGGTTAATACTGGACAAATTATACCCAGTCAGATTGTATGCCGGAAGACCTTTCGTGGCGACGACAAGTGGATGAGATGAATTGAATGTGTCCACGGCAAACAGGGCAGGGGTGGTAATATGCAAGGGGCTGTCACCGGCGTTCTCGGCCAAATCCACGCCTCCCTTAGCCTCGTGGGAAGGTGGCAGTGCAGGGCCCGACGGGATTTGCAGCGACACGATTTTGGTACCCAGAAAAATTATTTGGCAGTGGGTGAATGCAAGAAGATATGCTGAACAATGAGCCCTGATTTTTCTCCTGTTGTGCTCTAGAATATAGCAACGAGGTTTTAAAAAACAATCAAATCCCTTAGGGTCTTGCACCGCCACCTTCCCACGAGGCTAAGGGAGGAGTGGATTTGGCCGAGAACGCCGGTGACAGCCCCTTGGTAATATGGAAGACCAACATGCCTCCAAGATAAAGGAAAACCAAGAGGACACCCATGACCGATCCCGGGATCACCTTCTGCTGCCAAATACAGACGACGGCAGACCCAATTCCCGCCCATGCGGAAGCAATATCATGGGTAGCCGTCAACGGTTGATCTCGACGCACGCTTTGCCACATTGATAGTGTCTGTGTGATGAATACCAATAGCGCTGAATAGAGCTGTGTTTGGTTCCTTTAGTGCATGGACCCTGCGTTAATACGCACGAATACAATACATACTGTTCCGAATGTCTGCGTAATCGCAGCGATGAGGAAAGACGCAATCTTCTGATGTTCTAGATCGAAAACGAAACGATGCTCCAGTCCCTTTGCCCAGATACCGAGGAGCACTACATGTGCGGCAACCAGTACCGAATGTAGAACCAAAGACAAGAGACACAGAGAGGCTGAGGACTTCATCTGCGATCTTCTCGGCGCTGTACTGGAACTCAGTATTGCATCACAAAAAGTGCTAGAGACACCCACCAGTATCCCCTTCTGGAGAAATTTGAAACCAACTCTTAGCTGGATCTAGGGAGGCCTTTTTCACATCATTGTTCCTGGTTCCGTAGGATAAGAAACAGGATAAATTGTTAGCCTAGCTAGGTCCCCTTTCGGAACGTGCCAGGGTGTAGGTAGAAATACATGCGGCCCAGCCATGTACTCTAGCCTATGCCGACACTCATTTACCTTCGACAAGCTGACCACGTTTAAGGCTGTAGATCTAAGTACCTGAGTGCCAGCCAAAAGTTACTTTAAAGCATGAAATAACGGTGCATCAGCATAAAATGCTCCAGCTCGAAAAAGTTCTTGCAGGCCGGCCAGCCCAACTTCTGATAGGCAGGTTCTGGTATAAATCCCCATCATCCAGTTGTTCTGGCACGGTTTTACGGCTGGATACAAATTTCATACACCCTTCGGAGTAGGATATCAATTGAGTGGATACAAGCCATCTTCCAGCTTAGTGAACAGCGTCGTGTGCAATAGAATAGTATGGGAGTAGTCCCAGGTATATAAGATAGAGGTGCTCCGGATCATTAGCAGAATATAACATTTCATTCATATCATTGCGCTGGCAGTGAGTTTAAACTTGCTGTGGCTTGAAAGAAAGCCGAAAGTGAAGACAAGAATATATGTCAATGGTGACAATCTCATGATCGCGAAAGCGTAGATGCAGCACAATGTTTGGGCCTTAGCAGCAGCTAGCAGTACAAGCCGTTAGGAGCCGTTGAGACCCATGGTAGCTTTAGACTATTCACGGCGGCCCTACAAAGCTTGAGCTTGGCACGGAGAGACATCATGTTGAGACATGGTCGCCAAGGAGGACAGTGCGGCCTTCGCACTCGGTCCAACAGCACCTCAGAAACATTAGCATGCCAGCAGCAGCGGGGAGTAACCTCGGAACAGTAGAGCGAGACTCCCGGATTTCCGATGCGACCAGTAGACCCGAGACTAGAGAGAGAGTGGACCATAAGAACTTGCCTTTGGGCCAAGGGACTTACCTTAGAGCTTGAGGGGGGACGTAGAGGTAGAGGGCACTGCGGGAGACCTCACCGAGTGGGAGCATAAGGTGGCAGTGTCAATGTCTCACATTCGACAGCGTCTTCCAAAGTCTCCCGAGAGACGATCTGAAGAATTAGGAGATGCGGCAAGCACTAGGCAGCTTGGGGGTAGCCTGAAGCAATAGAGAGAGAGAATAGATAGTCCAGAACACCGAGAAACTCGATGTTGCCAAGATAGGGGTTACACGATGACGACGAACGTACGGAAAAAAAGACCACACATTGAATCGTACGAGCAGAGAGTACACAGCATACAAGATGGCCGATGATTTACTCAAACGGAGGAGAGATTAGAAGACTTTGGATTTTTGATGGTGGTGGTTTGGGTACCACACCATCCTTGGATGAGGACGCAAGGTCCAGCTCTGCAGAGGATGACGCCTTGCGAGCGGTAGAGCGCTTCGCAGTAGACGCACGGGCCCCCACTTTGGGCGGCACCGTCGTCGGCATCGAGGAGGGAGGGGGGGCAGGGACAGGTATCGCTGATGTCACGGCCACAGCACTGGCCGGTTCATCCTCAGGAGGCGGCGAGTCGCCATAATCAAGCACATCGACGTCGTTGTTGACCATTGTACGAAAGCACAGGAATAGAAGGGGAGTAGCCCCAGAGGTTATACAGGAGTAGCAGGGGAGTAGCCCCAGTAGATATCAGGTAGCAGGAATCGGACTTTTGCTCGTCGTCCTCACCCCTAGAGTTAGGGGTACTAAACAGCGATCACGACCAAAATTACAGCAATAGAGCCTTACAGAGGACCACAAGGCCTTTCACCAGGTAGGACAGGCGTACGCTAGCAGTGGGAGAAGTATTGAGCACGAAACTTGAGAAATACATCGACGACGAAGATAGGGGTAACCCGATGTCCACGAAAAGACACCAAAGTACCACGGCCGGAATCGCACAGACTGCAGGAATGCAGTGCACAATATGGCCACAGAAATAGACAAGTGTATCGTAGATTAGACGAGTTTAGATTTTTGATGGTGGTGGTCAAGAGAATTTGTCATGTAGGTAACCAGGTCTCCCAAAAGTCTGCCGGACACTCACCCCTAACTCAGTCTGCCTTAAGGTAAGGTAAAATCAGTGACGAAATTTTGCAACATTCCTCCCTGTGTTGTAAGGTAAAACAGGTTCCAGGACGACCCAACTTTGTCCAGGGTAAGGTAAATCGGGCGTGGCCAGAAAACAAATAAGTTAGGCGTCCTTAATGCGAAGTAGGTTTGAGTGAGGTTCAGAGCCTACTGGAAGCTACACCACAACAACTACAATGCATACCAACTTGTGCGGTGATTTTCATCTCCTGCCTCGACATGTCTAACGAAACCCAAGAAGGCTGCCGTGACGTTGATAAGCCGGATTTCAGGCCATGCCTGTAAACACGCATTTTGCGAAATCCTACATCTAGCACAATCATCCATGACTAGACGGCTAGCGCTAGGATCGAGCGCGTAGATGGTGTTAGTACCTAGATGAGGGCTACGAGGCGATACTCTGCTAGCGATGCTTCATATGAGGTTGCTAGCTCAGTTTTGACCGGTTAAAGCTAAGTCTATGGGAGGAGCCTAGCCTAGGCGACTTTACACTATGATACATAACAAGATCTAGGAGGAAACCGATGCAGTAGCCAATGAGTACAAAGCTAGCGACTTTGTTAGGCGTTGATATGAACTAGCCGAGCGACGCGACGAGACACGTGATGTTTCAGTAGCGCAATATGACGGAATCAGGACCCATTGGAGTAGGCGGGGCCGTCGGGTACTACGGGCCGGGAGTTATGACTCGGCGATTGCAGCCGTGATCGGCAATTGCAGCCGCAGATCTAGCACCGGTGATATCCGGACTTTGACGGTAGGAATACGAATCGGACCTAGTAAACGCTGGTGGATGTGCAACATTGCTAGGACACTGTATCTCAAAGCTTATAGCTAGGGGACGAATACTCCTTGAGCTAGCTAAGGGATATAGGTCTCGGAAATGGCAGAAGCACTTTCTTATCGCGGAAGAACGGATTTCTCGGTGGCTGCTGATGGAGCAACCATATGGGTCGGGCTGGGGGTTTCGTGGATTGGACCAATTATATTCATTTTATTTATATTCTGTTTTGCTTGGCATGTATACCCAAGGCCTAGGCCGCCGTACTTTCATGTGATTATGTATGTAGTTAGTAGTATAAAAGCGAGGGGAGAAGTGGGAGGAGGGCAGTGGATTGTATCCTGGTTAGTGGAGGCAGTAGCTATTCATATAGTGACCCCCTACGTTCTAAAGGCGCGCATCTAGCCCACCGTCCATTTGTCCTTCAATAGAAGTTCATTTGCACAACAACATGCACAGAGTGCACTGAGGGATTGAGGGATTGAGGGTTTCAAGGTTTCATACTTGTTGAGAGTGGCTGATACTCGTTGAGGTTTGGTTTCTACCCATTGAGGGGCACATTGAGCGTTTGGATTCATACCCGTTGAGAGTCGGTTTCATACTCGTTGAGAGTCCGCGTGTAGCGTCACAAAACGCATACGCGACACAGAGCAGAGCGGTTAAAAGGACAAGGAGTCGAGGTTGGACTTGGTTGGAAGGATACAAGTGCGAGCTAGCACAATAAACACGCCGGTTAACAGCCGTCAAACACACATACACGTTTCGAGAACATTGGTTAAAGAACCTTGCGAAGGTCCATCTGTTCACGGATAGGAATTCTATAGGAGGTTACATCGCAGAGAGCTATTAGCACGACTAGCTAGGCTAGCGCATTCCTAGTGTACCACGATCCGAAGTCAAGAGAGGATTGAAGCAGAGGAGAGATTACATTTACGGAAGGACTATCATAAAAGTGGCCTAATACTTGGTCCCTACCCCGAACTTTCGATCTTACGGCGTACAAGCCGTTCATCAGGGAGATAGCCAGGAAGTTTAAGCGTTGGACGCTTCTCCTAGCCGAGCTAGCTATATTTGGTTGTTGGTTTTGTGGAGTGGTAGTGGTTTGACGGTCGTACCCGACATAGTCGCCTCATACGCTCCGGTTGCAGACAGTGTTCCGCTAGGGCACCAGTAGAGCACATCTTCCATCTTATACATTACACTCGGCCCCCGCGGCACACGTATCAATGTCCAAGCCCAAAAAGCCGCAAACAGAAGCCCAAAAGGCGGTAAGGCGCGCCAGAGATAGGATCAAGCATGAGGCCACCAAAAGACATCTGCCGAGCAATAAACACTTAGATACAGGCCACGCAGCGCGAAAAAAAATTAAAAAATGGCCCTGGGAGTTTTTTTTTCGATTTTTTAGACTACTGCTCTGCCGTAAGTAATGTTGCCACGACTCGAAAAGTCGAGTCGTGACTTGCCAAGTCGACTTCATTTGAAGTTTGACCCGACTTGACTCGACTTCGCCTAGTGAAGTCACTTGGAGTGACTTCAAGTCGATTCAAGTCAGCTGAGCCGACGGAACTCTTTTTGAAATTGCGACATGGTCACTGCGTCGAATAAGAATTTATACTATTCAAGCGCGTATATTTTGAACTTGACGAAGGTTTGCATGAAAATAGCATTTATTTCGTGGTCATCTCCTTCCATTGACTTTGAAGTCGCCGCAGAGTCATCAAACAACTGGCCTGACTCAAGTCTGACTTTCCAAGTCGACTTCGTTGGGCCAAGTCAGAAGTCATGGCAACATTAGCCGTAAGGTAAATCAAGAGTCCAAATCCCCAAAATCTTAAGGTAAATGAATGAAAATTTGCGACCCCAGGCGGACTGAGTTATGGGTGAGTGTTCGGGGGCCTATCCTGGCCCATTTATCTTTTCATTAGAATGATATTTCCACGCTGTTTTCCCACACCTTTCCTCACTGGAACTTCCGTGCGGGCCGTTTTGTTTCCATGTCCCGCATGACCTTTTCATTATTACTGCCACCATAGGCCACCATTGATGCTCTGAAGAGGCAAATGTGCTTATTTTTTTATAGCATATGAAGGTTCATAACAATTTGAATTTCCTTAAATTTCAAAGTGCAAGAGAGAACACAGGCCTCAGCCAAATTTTAAACTCCGCTGTCAGCCCAATGCAAGATCCCGAGATGTACCAGTCTGTATACAACCAAAGTGCTTGCCACATATTTTGGTTTATGATTGGATCAGGTGGGTATTTATTTATCTGCCAGTTATCTGCCACTTTCACCTCGTTTCGTAGCTCTACGGCTTCTCATGTCTGGTAAAAATTATAAGACACTCTGGAGGTACTATTTAATACTTCTGTCTCTTCAGAATGACCTAAAAGATGGAGGAATCAGCGCCCTTGGCGAATGGCAGATAACTTTGTGACTGTCAGATAAACGCGACGTGACTTTTATCTGCCTTTCTCTCTCGCACCTCCTCCTGGGCCACTTCGTTCTCAACGCCTTTGCCCAATTTTCTGCTTACCACTATCAGCGTCCCTTCTTGAATGTTCAGCAAGTACTGGCCAGCAAAAACTCCCCGGCATCTGCTTCTTTTCTTGTGACATCCAGTGCTTACATGTACGGCCACTTCTGGGCTCTTCTGGGATTGCCGTGTGCCGCTGCGTTATGAACGAATACATTGATTACCTTGCTACCGACACCATTCGACTACGTTGTGCAGTGAATATCTGATCATCCATACTCGCCGATGCCAACACTTGCACTGTGATTCTGGTTCTTTAAGGCTTGGCCTTTGTGTCTCGTGCAATGGCAGCTCCAAGAGTTACTACCCGCGCGACTCTTGCTGGACTGCCGTGTGGCTGTCTAGCTTTCTTTATTCTGATGCACGGTATCTCGCAGCTACGACAGGTTCTGGATGTATAGCTTTTCGTCAAATTTGGGCAGAAAATGTGCATGGAGCCCGAGTTTTCAGCAGTGCACGCTCGTGGCATTGATTCAGGAATATTGCTTCTTCCGATTCCAAGTATATGGCCCTTGCGTGTTAAATGATCAATGGCTACCATCTTAATGGTTGACATAGGAGCCTTAGAATATTCTGCACCGGTCAGTCCATGTACAGCGAAGGTGCAAACACCGGTCGAGGTTCCATGCTCTTCATTCTCATCAAAAACACTCCGTGCTTCAACAGGTATCGAATGTTCCGGTTTGCTCTCAGCGTGTATAGTGCAGTCTGGAACTAGGGGGATACCCTGGTGAGCATATGACAGTAAATTTTCCTCCGAGATTTCCAAATCGGAATATCCTTCATGGTTCAGTTTAAGCCATTCCAAAGCCGCAAGAACTTTATCCCTTCGCACTAGCATGGGAGTCCGTTCAAAATCTTCCTGAGTTGGTGCTGATGATCCAATGAATATGAAAGCGAGAACCTCGGCCATCTCTTCTCTACTCAGCAGTAACTTAAGGTAAACTTTTAATACAGGCTGAGCAAACATAATCGCATTGGCGTGCATTCTGACTCGGCCAGAATTTACCCGAATAACACAACGGTTGTGCCTGACTCTCGCTATCATCATTTTTTCGGCATATCTCAAGTCTCGAAGTTGGGGTGGAACCTGACCAATCTAATTATGATTTAGCAATGCATGCCGGGGAACTGATTTTCTGGTCAGGGCAACTTCACAGTCTACACATATGTGTGTGCAGCCATCGGCCAGCACCGGTCCTGGGAGATCTTCAATGGGATCTGATGACATAAATATTTCCTTACGCGTGACTCCGTCTGCATGCAGGTGGTCCAGATTTCCTTCGTATTCAGAGAGGGGGGTTAAATTGTACAGTGGGGTCAGACACCCGCAAACTGCGCATCCGTCCTCCACAAAATGTCGAGGCTGGACTGCGGTGGAAGAATTGGCGAGTATTCGATGCAAGACTGCATCTGATGCAGGGTGGGGCGGAAAAGAAGCATTGTCGAGAGTGTTTGCACAGACCATTCGAACATATTTAAGTTTCTTTACATCGCGCACCAGATACCTTCGATCTCTACATGCCCTGGCTGCAGAAGGAGCAGCTTTCTTGATTCTCATCTTACGGTATGCGTTAAGATTCTCCTTGGCTTTGCTAACTTTAGCTGTACATGGCTTGAAGTGGAGAATGGACACAATCTCGGGACACTGTTCACAAATATGTTGTGACATAAATTCCCTGGCTTCAGCAACTGTGAGACGAGCATACATTGCAACACTGTGTACCTTTGACACAGATGTCAGTTGAGCCCGAGTAAGGTACAACACAAGCTCCTGCAGCGGGAGTTTCATGGTAACCCAATTCGAATTTCTGCCAAGAGCTGTCTCAGCATCCTGCGCAGTACACTGATATTGAAACGAAAAAGAACCCAGTTCAAGATCCTGCACTCCGTTATTGTTGTGCAGATATTTACTAACCAATGCCCCATCCAAACTTCCCCGCGGACCACCACCTTGAAGAGTCTTCCATTTAGTCCAAATGCGAAGGGTGGGCGGACTTGAGAAGCGTCGAAGAGAATATTGAAGTAAGAGTACAGCCACTGCGTATATCACAAGAATCAGGAATATTGCTTTGCGACGCATGTCCGAAGCCCAGAAAAGAATAATAACGGCAACAGCAGATGTCTGTCGTGTCTGGTGCAAGTGGTAGGTACAAGAGATGCCTTCACAGCATTCAACGCTGCAGCCCGGAAACGGGTATTTCAGGCACAAAGTCCAGAAAAAACTGCACGCATAATTCGGATACATATAATAACATGTGCATAATACATAATCACATGCATGGATGGCACATAACACATAATCATATTCATGGAGGCCACATAAACATAATACATAAAAACCCCAAAGGGCCGCCATGATGGCACATAAACATAAAACATAATAGCCCCGAAGGGCAACCACGATACCCCGAAAGGCATCCGATGTGGGACATAATACATAAAAACCCCGAAGGGCCATCACGGTGGGCCATACACCCAGAAGGGCACCCAGCGTGGAACAAATAAGGGGAAAACAGGATGTGGATATCCTGTCCGCACCTACTGTGGCTGTTAGTGGATAGTGGTGAAAAGTAGATAAAACTGGCGCACCAACGGCACGGAATATTACAGTTTGTGCGGCACACAAAATATCAAGTAACGTACCAAGAGGCTCGGTCTCAAAGTGGATTGTGGTATGCATACTTGAAAGAGTCAGAAAAGCTCGAGAATTTCAACCAATCGGACGAACTTGGAGTATTGTTGTAAATTCTGGTAGCTCTGAAGAGTGAGGGAAGACGACAAAGAGCGAGGAACCTCTGCGCGGAGCTTAACTTTAAGTACGGAACCCTTCAAATTCGTTTTAGTCAGATGATGTCTTGGGTTGGTCTTGGCGCCGCGCATGTCGGATTTTGTCTAACGTTTAATGTGAAGTATACCCTCAATGAACAGACAATAATGTAAGTTGAGTCTCTTGAGATTTGCCGCCGAGGCCTCCCCGAGACCTAAGTACGGCACATTTGTTTTAGTTCGCTGACCAGGTGATGTCTTGGCGCCGCGCGTGTCGGATTTGTGTCTAACGTTTAACGTGAAGTATAGTCTCAGTGGACAGACAGTGAGGTAAGTTGAGCCTTTGATCTGCTGCCGACCTCCCCGGGACTTTTCCCTCAGGTTGCGTGCCTAAATTGCATAAAATTGAAAAGCCGGCGGAACCCGGACCGAAAAGCAGTGCATGATGTCGGAGTTCTAACCTCAATCAAAAACACTGAATCTATGTCAGCAAGAACGAATCCTAAAAGATATTAGGACTTGTAACGGTGTGCACCTGCTCTATGTACCCGGTGCACCTCATCTCAGTCAGGAGGATCCCATTCCGAACGGGATCCTCCTGACTGAGTTCGACTCGGGGATAGGCCATGGTTGGACTAAGTTCATGCATTTTTTTCTGACTCTTGTTAACCGTCTCCAGGCACATATACTGTCCCTTACTCCCCCCGAACTCAGTGTCCTGCGATCTCAGCCTTTAAATTCCTTCTATCAAATTTATTATTTCAGATGCGGACTGGCTTCCCATTTTTCTCCAACAAAACACCCTCTTAGTGGGTAGTATTCAACGGCCTATAGCGTATGGTGCGCACCTGCATTGCCTGTTTTAAAGTATACTTTCTTACCATCGTTCTGCAGGAGGACCTTGTTCGACTCGGGGGGTCATTGCCATGAATCCAGATTGCTTTTTTCTCTTTCCACCAGCTCCTCGATTCCTTCTGGTCCCTTACTTACAGCCCTCTTCCAGGCACATCTCCTCGCCTCACTTTCCTCGAATTCACTGTCTTCATATCTCAGTCCTGAATTCATACTCCCTGCAGACTGTTGTAATTTATTTTCGGGTACGGCACTCCTGCCTCGACGTTCTCTTCAACAAAACACTCTTCAAATGAGTTGTATCCAAGGCCTATAGTGTATGGTGTGCACCGGCCATATCTTCCGCATAGAGCACTGCTGAAGGCAGGAGGACCCCGTTCAACTCGGGGATAGGCCACCAGGCTCATATCGGTATCATCTTTTTTCCCTCAATTTATTTTGGCCCCTGCTCCCCTGCCTCGTTTCCCGCCGCTTACAACCGTTTCCAGGGACATATATCAACACCGTTGTTTCCGACTTCAGTGTCTTCAGATCTTGGTCTTGAAGTTCCTTTTTTGAAATTTATTATGTCGGGTGTGGCACTGCCTCTAATTTCTCCCCTCCAAGTTGGTATTATTTAACGGCCTATAGCGTACAGTGTACACCTGCTTTACTGCAACCCCCATTTTGCAATTTTGCAGGAGGATCCCGTTCGACTCGGGGATAGGCTATGTGGCGAGCGAACTATTTAATCCTCTTTTCTTTCTTTTTGATTCCTGCTCTTACTAACTTCTCACTCATGCTCCGTGTGACTTACTACTCTTTTCTAAGAGCACATACCGACCTCATTCCTCCCTACAGATCCGCATCTTCAAGTCGCTCAATCTCGTTCTCATTTCATTTCACTTCCAGAAAAACCCTTCCAAATGGACTGTATTCAACGACCGAGAACGCACGGTGCACACCTTCTCAATTTGAATCGCCTCCGAATTCCGTTCGATCCGGGAATGGACCATGCAACTCTTTCGTATCCGTCTTTCTTTTTTCTTTTGGCTCCGGCACCCCTCCCTTGCTTCCTGCCCCTTATAACTGTTCTCAGGTGCATCTCTCAATACCATTATTGCCTGGCTGGGTATGCATGCACAGTGATTAATTTTGGTTACGGTGACACCACTTCTCAACTTCTTCTCTTCAACAAAATACCCTCGAAGTGTGGTGGTATCCAACGGTCTTTAGCGCACGGTGCGCAGCTGCATTGCATCATTGGTGACAAAACAAGTTCTGCAAGAGGACCCCGGTCGCCCTGGGGGCCCGCGGGCCATAGTTGGAAGTTGAATTTGTAACATGTCGTTATTTGTTAACCATCTCATCATTTCATAAGAATCGATGCTCTTCAACAGTTACTCTGGCAGTGCAACTAGGCCCAATTATTCGACATAAGCCCCTGCGCTTCTGGATATTGATTTGAGAGACCAAGTCTGACGCGTCGGCTTCACTGCGTTGCGGCCCACAGGGTATGACCACATGGGTAGACCACCCTGGTAGACACAGGTGTGTGACTACCTGTGACTACCCGTGTCGATGCTGGGTAGACCATAGTGGTCTACATTGGTCGAGCTTGGTCTACATCAGCCTTTTCACAAAAAAACTTGTGGGGTTGTTGAGCTTTTTGGACTTTTTTGGACTTTTTGGGTTTTTTGAAAAAAAAAAGTTGGCAGAAAAGTAGAATCAATCACGATGGCAATGATGAAAAAAAAAAAAATTTAAAGAGGTTGTCAAAAATGACCTCGGTGTTGTCGTGTTGCCAGCTTTCCCAAGTTTTGGGGTTGTTTGGGCTTTTTGGGGCTTGTACAACCCCAAACAACCTCGACAACTTTTTTGTGAAAAGTCTGATGTACGTTCGTGTAGCCATGTGTACCCAGGGTAGACCAATGTGGAATAGTTGGAGAATGGAGTAGACACAGCTTGCAGATGAGTGTTGAGCATTACCACCACAAAATGAGAACCTTGAACTTGAAATTGAGGTTTCTGCGATCAAAGTGTGGTTCTCTTGTGACATATTTACTTGCTCGCTTGCGGGAACCGTCGGTCCGGGCCGGTGAATTTGGGAAGTAATATGGGTCTTGGGAAGGTGTTAGGAGTGAAATTAAAGCGAAAACTCAACTGACTTGAGCATGAAAGCGAAAGTGAGGTATGTCTACGTGTGGCTACGTCATGTAGACCAACGTCGGCCCGAGTAGCCCACACGGCGGACAATCACGTGTCACTTGCGCTTTGAAGGGCTACAGTCACTTGCACTGTCACTTGTGCCATTGTCTTGCTTTCTTTCGATCCTTCCACATCGCCTAGGTATGAAGCGGGATTGGTTGGCACATTTCCCAAATATATGCCTGCGAAAGAACTATGTGATTAGAGGTAAAGAATATGTTGCGGGACCGTTGCCGATGTCGAGGTCGCGGACTTTGGGGTGGTGGTCTACTAGAGTTCATATCCGCTGCCTCTGATACCCCAGAAAAATTATCCTATTTTTTGTGCTCACATATGCACGCTTTTGTCTCTTTCGAAATTTCACCCGGCTCCCTGAACTGGCAGAGTCGCCAAAACGTGACATTGTTGGGGGAGTGTGACGCTGTGTCACTGGACGACTTGCGCCCCTCAAACGCTTGAACAAGTGGCCAGAAAAAAATGTAAAATGGCACAAAAAATATTTTTAAGCAACAGTAGTGCACCCGAAATTATTTGAGCTTCTATATTCAGCGGACCTGCGGGAAACATAAGACATTTTGCATACACCGAGTTTTTGACGCCCAGCAACGGTCTCGCGGCATGTTCCCGATCTCGAATCCCTTAGTTCCTTTGCAGGTGTGGACCTGAGTCATCTACGAACAAATCCCGGTTCATACCTAGGCCATGTGGAAGGAACGAAAATTGAGAAAAAAGAAATACCGCCTTGATTGGAACCGTGAGAACAAAGAAAGTCCTGCTCCGCTGGCCTGCCGGGGGGGGGGGGGGTCGCCGTAAAACAAAGGAAACTGCAAGTGACAGTAAGACAATGGCGCAAGTGACAGTGCAAGTGACTGTAGCCCTTCAAAGCGCAAGTGACACGTGATTGTCCGCCGTGCCAATGTAGCCGAAGCGTGACAAGCCTGTGACTACGGCGGCTCGGATCACGTAGCCCAACATAGTCACAGAATGGGTGTACCCCGCGTACAACACCCTGGTCTACGGGGTTCGACCAAGGTACAACCACGTAGCCCAACGTAGTCTCACCTGTGACTACGAGGGGCCGCAACGCAGTGCTTGACTTGCCTCGTGGTTTACGTATATAATATATACATACAAGCCCTTGATGTCCAATTTTGCGTTAAAATAAGAACAACAGCATTGGACTGCCTCGAGGATTCCGTATATACACGAGTTACAGCGCTTTCATAATGATGGTGAAAACGTAAAAAAATCTTGGCTCTTTCGGTTTGTTTACTGCTTAGCCCTTGAACTTCAACGGATTTTCTCGCCACGACGATTGTCAATACCACAAGTCCTATAAATTAAATGATCTAAGGCGTCATAGACACTAGTATCTGTTGGAATACGAGTTGCATGCGCACGCACTGCCTCATTTGTGGCGCCCGTTGTTACCAGGTTCCCGCCGTTCATTCCTTCCTTCATTCCTGCTTTCTTGCTGATGCCTGTTATTCTACCCGAAAGACTAAATTCGTATCTTTAATTACTCTGGGATAGTATTTAAGTACTGTAGACAACGAAAGATCCCCCGCGCGTTTGCAACGGGTTCACTGCTAATACTGGATTGCTTTATTGATTCCAACAGTATCTTTGTCTCACTTTTGCAAGATAATTTTGATGGGCCACAACCATTTACTAAATGACCAACATGGATCATCCTTTAAATTACTATATGAATTGCAATTCTCTGGATTTTCTTAATATTTGAGCTTCAACTGCGCTTGCAGGAACAAGGATCGATCCAAAACAGGCTTAGCCACGCTTCGATCGGTGACAGTGAGAAAAGTAAAATAAGAACAACAGCATTCAAGTATGTTTTTGGCCTACAGATGATGAAATCTGGGCCCCTTATCTTCAGCGGAGCCTGCACAGCAAAAACTACACGTTCCCATAAAAGGCGCCGTCCGATGAATAGATTTGATAGCACACCCCAAGCACACCCCGCCCTCTCAGCCTACCTTTCTATCCCAGCAACCTCATTATGTCTGACAGCGCCCGCTACAGTCGCCTCCTGCACACAAAGCGTCAGGGCCTCCCGCTATTCCACCCTCAGCCATTCGGCGATCTACCACCTACACTGCGGGAAACCGGCACCCGTATCGGAGACGTAGGAATTGTGACTCTAAACGGCGCCTTCGATCCGATATTCAACATCTGCGTCCCCCCTGAGGATAACCGCTCTGGCGTTCCTCAGGGCTTCGAGCAAGTGAAACTCCGCCATGATGCCATCTCGGAGGAGCCGCGCTGCCACCTCCCGGGTTCAGACATTTCGAATACCGCCATCAAGAAGAAGCGCCTCGATGTCGACGTCGGGTTTGAAAACAATGTGTAGGTCTTGTTCGGCATATCTGTCCTCTTCCGTTCTGCTGAACCGATCGCGATAAAGGTTTCTGCCGGCTGGGGCGGGTGCCGTCATCGAGGTGTCGACAAATTCGAAGGAAACGGCGATTCTTTTGCTGCCAGATGGCGCGTCCCGCTGGGATTTGCGCGCGATGCAGGTGTTCCGCGATTACGCATTGAAGCATGCATCGAGCTGGTACGAGTTCGTGAATGGCGACCTTGGTCGCATGGTTGGGAACGGTGACCTGTATCTTGTGACTGGCGTGACAAAGTCAACGTCATGGAGTGTCGCAGCACTCGAAAATCAGTCGGGCGATGGGCAAGTGTCGCTCAAGCTCAAAGCTGCACAGGTTGCTACAGCGGGAGCGTCCTGCGCATGGGAATGGGAGAGCGCCAGTTCCTCGGTCAATTCTGGGCCATACCGCCTCCCAGGAGAGGAATCGTGGCACGACAATCAGACCGTCTTCGTCCGCGGCTTCAAGGTTTCCTTACGCACTAGTCGGCTGAGGAGGTCCCCGAAGTTGGTACCGATCCTCAACTCCAAATGGCCCGACGTATCATCGAAGAGCACATTTGTGCCATTCTCAGACTCCCACCCACGCCCCGAGTTTAGTTCCACGATTGAACGGGACTTCGCATCGAGTTCGACGGCAGGCAGTGATAATGTTTCGGATGATGAAGAATCACTGAACTATGTTTCCAGCGTGAGTGGGTGGGATGGCGATTCTTGTCTCGATGACTGAATGTCCTTCAGCTATCTCACCCATCGGATGACATCAATGAATTTCTTCTTGATCGCGTGAGTGATCTCATTATATGTACCATCTCTACAGACTCAGCCGGGGTTAGGCCTCCGACGCAATAGCTGCGGTTACCCACGACGATGAATTAAATTCCGTCTTAACCGAGGTAGGACATCCACACATGCAGATTTTCACTCTCTAATTCTTTCAGGCTGACGACGAGGTCCCTGAATATCACGAGCTTATCAGTCGCATCTTGAACAAGTTCACCGTTGAGACCACTTCTGGTAGATCATCCCTTTATCCCAGATCTGATAAATAAAATCTTATATATTCCCAGACGGCGTGTACCTCCAAGCTCGCAGTGCTGATAAATCCTTTTCCGCTCCGTCCGGCCAACAAGCGGCCCTAGATAATGTCCGGATGGATCGGCATTTACAGCCACCGCTTACTTCGTCTACTTGCAACTCGTCTTTGAAAGACTCCACCGTCGATTATCTGGATCGCGACTGCCCACCAGACAGCCTGGAAGACACTCCTGATTCCCTTGGTAAGTCGTATTCTTTTCCAGCTGCCCACCGAATCTCAGATGTGATATTTCGACGATAGAAACAGCAGATTTGGAACGCCTCCAAACTGCCCACGGGGAACAAAATATTATGGTGAAGGGTCTGTACTGGACTATCACTAGTACTTTGACTGGTCGCTGATGTTTCTTTCAGTCACGCAAAACCCCAACTTCACTTTACCGTTGGCGCGGACACGCTTTCACTCTCCGATACCATTGCAGATGCGAACGCCGCGCGGCGTAGGGTCCTGGTCTGATACTTCTACGATCGAGTGGCCCTCCAGCCCTACGTGCACCGACCCGCCCCCACCGCTTCTCACCAACTCGGGGCTGGAATCGCCCGCGATCCCCGTGTCCCCCGCGATCCCCGTGTCTCCCGCGTCCCCAGCGTCTCCCGCGTACCCTGGAAAGCGAACTTTGTCCATTGGAGTTCAAGGCACCGATGGCCTAGGCGTCCCCCTCTACGGCCTGAAACGCCTCGTTAACAACCACATCCCCCACTCCTCAAACCACCGCGCGCCTGCTAAGCCCGTCATTGAGACCACCAGGACTCACGACTTCACATCCGAGGTTCTGCCAGAGTTGTCCGCGCGCTCATTCACGACCACAAACATTGCCCCGTCACAGCTGCAGGTCGTCGCAGACTCAACAGACTCGTGCCTGAGTCCAACCGTCTTTCAAGCTGCGGAGGAAGACGAAGTGCAGCTTGTCAAGTCACCCATATGTGATGACAACACAGACCTGCAGAGGCAGAGGATACTAGACTGGCTCAGTCCTCCTATACAGACACTTCCTCCCACTCAGATACCCCGGTCCCATCCCACACTTCCGCAACTCGAGAGGCCAGAAAGTAAGCATTCCGTACTTCGATTGACTCATCATACTGACGCAGTAGCCTTTAGAATATTCCCACACCGAGGATGCTTCAGCCAGGCTCTGGGCTATCTTCATTTTTGTATGTATATTCGCAATTCTTTGAAACAGGTTCTTATAAAGCTCCAGTCTGTCTTTTCTTTCGCGGTTCTGGCGGCCTTCCTTATCGAAATCTACAAAAACCTCATCCCCCTGTCCCACGTTTCGCAGCAGCTGAATGCCATGTCAAATGGCACATCCCTCCCCATACCATCATCGCCTCCACCATTCAAAATCGACCCATTTTCGTTGATATACAGCGCCTTCTGGTTTTTGAGCTTGGGGCTAAGCCTCCCGTATGCCCTCTGCGTCATTTTTGTCGAACAGTGTCGCATGCAGCTCATGTACGAAACGGCAATGCACCTATCCTCTGTGCGCGCCAGAGTCTTCTCCTTCTTTTACTACGGTGTCAGCCGATTCGGGATGGCATGCCGATTCGGAATGCATGCCATCATGGATATTATTACAATGCTCCTGCATCTGGCCCTCGTCTTGTTTTCTTCTGGAATCGTCGCGTTTCTGCTTCCAATCTATGGCATTACGACGCCCTTAGTGGCAAGCATTCTCGCCGCGTTTCTGGCATTTTATTGTGGGATACCCCAGTTCCATTCCGCGCTTCCGCACCGCGAGAGCCCAGAAAGTAAGCATCCGTACTTCGATTGGCTCACCATACTCACGCAGTAGGCCTTTAGGATATTCCCACACCATGGGGACACTTCCTCCGATGCCCGAGCTCCATTCTCCGCTTCCGCACCGCAAGAGCTCAGGACTAAGCCTCACGTGTGCCCACCTCGCCATGATGGTCGAACAGTGGGCCATGCTGTCCATGTACAAAATGGGAATGCACCTATCCTTTGTGCGCCGCACCAGAGGCTCCTCCTTCCTTTACTACGGTGTCAGCCGATTCGGAATGCATGCCCTCGTCTTGTTTTCCTCTGGAATCGTCGCGTTTCTGCTTCCAATCAATCGCATTACGACGGCTTTGGTGGCCAGCATTCTCGCCGCGTTTCTGGCATTTTATTGTGGGCTGACGGTGATGCAGAGGCGGAGCATACTATACCGGCTCCGTCTTTCTATGCAGACACTTCCTCTGACTCGGATACCCCGGTCCCATTCCGCGCCTCCGCACCGCAGGAGCCCAGAAAGTAAGCGTCCCGTACTTCGATTGACTCATCATACTCACGCAGTAGACCTTTAGGATATTCCCACACCGAGGATGCTTCACTCACGTTCTGGGCTATCTACACTTCGGAGGCGGAGCGTTACGATTCCGCCTTAATCGAGAGCTGGAAGGACGACATGTCGGGCTTCTTGATTTTTGTATGTATATTCGCAATTCTTGAAACGGGTTCTTATAAAGCTCCAGTCTGGTCTATTTTCCGCAGTTCTGACGGCCTTCCTTATCGAAAACTACAAAAACCTCGAAAACAAAAACCTCATCCTCCTGTCCCGGGTTTTGACGCAGCTGAACGACATGTCCCTCCCCATACCATCATCGCCTCCACCGTTCAAAATCGACCCATCTTCGTTGATATGCAACGCCTTTTGGTCATTAAGCGTGGGGCTAAGCCTCACGTGTGTCCTCCTCGCCACTTTGGTCGTACAGTGGGCCAGGATGCACAAAAAGGAAGTGTGCCTATCCCCTGTGCGCCGCGCCAGGGTCTTCTCCTTCCGTTACTACGGTGTCAGGCGATTCGGAATGCATGCCATCGTGGATATTATTCCAATGCTCCTGCATCTGGCCGTCGTCTTGTTTTTTTCTGGAATCGTCGCGTTTCTGCTTCCAATCAATCGCATTACGACGGCCTTGGTGGCCAGCATTCTCGCCGCGTTTCTGGCATTTTATTGTGGGCTGACGGTGATGCAGAGGCAGAGGATACTCGACTGGCTCAGTCCTTCCATGCAGACACTTCCTCCGACTCGGAGACCCCCTCACATTGATCGCACCGACTCCCATCCTTACACCCCGATTCACGTCAAGCACCGCAAGCGCAGCAGCAGCGTCCATAGCGCCACTTCGTCGGTCAGTGCAGTATGGTCTAATCTCTTTCACACTCATGGATTGCTTGTTTAGACCAGCCGTTTAGTGCGTCTTTCTATTCAACAGAACCAGAGACAGGGAACCTTAGACAAGGTTTTTGATATGGCGGAGTCAGTAATATTCTTTCTCTCGTTTCGACGACTTACCAGAATATAGGACTGCAGAGAAGCTTGAGAAATGGTTAGGACCACCTCCCCCCATGATGCGAAAACAGCCCGATATGCAGGAGCTTTGTCAGGAAAGAGCTTTGAATTGGCTTCTCAATTGCGAACAGTTTGTTCAATGGCAACCAAACCATTCAGGGATGTTGTGGATCTACGATATTGGTAAGAGACTTCTCATCCTAGTTGTGGTCGAAAAACTCATTCATCTGAACTCACAGCGGTGTTGGAAACGAGGAAACAAATATTAGGCCTAGAACATCCCGATACTCTGGTTGCTATGTCAAATCTCGCAGCCACCTATCGGAAGCTGGGGAAATTCAGAGATGCAGGGGAGCTCCAAATAGCTGTCCTAACAAAAAGGAAACAGATATTGGGCCCAGAACATCCTAAAACAGTCGCTCTCAAGCATGTACGCACTTTCCATAGGGATTCAGATTTACGCCGAATTCACTTAGTAAGTCTCTTCTCTGTGCAGAGTTCGAACCCCAAGTTCAACCGCTTCCTGTAGAAATTTTGTCGAGAGGCGCACATCTGGCAACACCTCCGACATTCTTACATCCTACCCATGATTGGAATTGATCGTGATTCATTCTCGCCATCGCTCTGCATGGTTTCTTCCTGGATGGAGAATGGGCGTGTTTTGAGATACCTCGATGACCACAGGAGAGCCAACGTGGACAGGCTGGTTGGTTATTTAAATTTACACTCTTCCATTACCACCTCATATGAGTCTCCAGCTCTCTGAAATTGCGCAAGGCCTCGAATACCTTCATTCCCGCAACATTGTCCACGGTGACTTACGCGGTGTAATATTTTGTGTGGATTTTTTTTGATAGAGATTGACACTCTTTACAGGCGAATATTCTAATCAGCGGCAACAGGAGCGCCTGTTTAGCGGACTTCGGCCTGACCTCGTGGTCGAATGCCACTGCTGCAACGCATTCTTCAAATCGGGCAGGAACTGTTCACTGGATGGCGCCAGAATTAATCGCACCGGATCGTTTCGGTCACCATAAGTTTTCTCGGACATCCGCGAGCGATATATATGCTTTTGGCTGTGTTTGCCTAGAAGTGAGAGCCTCTTTACGTCGCTCACTATTTCTGTTTCTTACTCGTGGTAGCTGGAGAAGCCTTCACTCTTCAGTCAATTCGAACGACTTGGTGACGAGCTCAACCAGCGTGTATTACAGCTCGAAGCTGCTGGTACTACTCTCACGCATCCGGACAACCCTTCACAACTGAGTAACCTCAAGAGTTCGTTCAGCCATCGCTTCGAACGACTCGGTTACCTCGGCGATCTCAACCAGTCTAGGAGAGTCAGCGGATCCGGAATGTTAGACTCTAAAAACTCCTCGCCATTTAACTTGCTCATCTAGTCATATCTAGTTGTTCCGCAAATGCCATCATGGGCGAATTTTTCGTAAACAACAAACTGAACTTTACAGCACGCTTGACAATCTGCCCAATGACCTGTATGACCTGTATGATGATAAACTGTGGTATATTGCAACCCGACTTGCCGACGCCCGACTCGACCAGTTACAAACCGAGTCTCGGAGACGATCATGCCAACACCATTCTAGATTGGCTACAGCGCTTGGTCACAGTCGACGTCGATCCGAATCGGACACAGCACCTCGCACTAGCTCCTGCTTCGGCTGTCAAATGCAGCCTCAGCACCTGCCCATCGCACACCTTGTCCGCACAGAGCCATTTTCAATGGGTGTTAAATGCGACCCCGGCCCATCGCATACCAGCCCTGTATTGTCTATCTTCTCCACATTTCAGACCATCCCGACGATTGAACTATAAATTAAATATATACATCGGTGTTAGTACTGTACTGTAACAATATTATTGGCATTTCTTCGCATCCTTTTCAAAAAAACCACCTAGGGCGGACGGGACTTCATCTACTGTAATACCGTAACAATATTATTCTCTTTTTTTTCACCCCTTTCAAAGAAAACACTAGTTTGGGAAGTAGGTGTGCCGTCGAAAGACAATCTCTCACTCTCTCGCTTTGGTTCTGGCATCGCGCTTTGGCTCGAGCACAGCAAGCCTGCCAGTGCTGCCAGATACACTAAAAACCACTCCAGGGTGGATGAGCCTGACAAGAACAAGAGGGAGGATGACAAGGCGGGTGAGGGCGCGACATACCCCCACCGCCGGAACGTCACAGATACCACCGACGGATTCAGGCAAGTCGCCCCTCTCTTCCGTGATCCAGACGGCCGCCCCCGACGAAGTCGGAAGTCAGCACCGCCGCCAGCTCTACGGCACCCAGAGCGTCTCTAGCAATATGCGCACCACCAGCGCAACGCAACGCACACCCACTACTACCACGCCAGACATGACGCGGTGGGCGCAGACTCGATTTTGCGCCTCATTCGCGAAGCATGAAAAAGGTGCGCCCCGCAGGGACAAATGTGCGCCACCAGCGCCACCGCCATACACTGACCCACCAGTCACTACCACCGGCACGACCGCCGACATGACGCGGCAGATGCAGATGCGCTGCGCACCTCCTGCGGGCGTGGCGGAAGCACGAACGAAGACGCAAACAGGACGACGCGGCGTGCAAAGTGCAGATAGGGAGCCCTGCTGACCGCGCCCTGCGGGATGGAGCGCGAATGGTACCAGGGGCGGGTTTTTTGCAATCATTTATTTACACCATGAATACATTCCCGCTCTTTCTCGCCCTATTTGACCAGATTGGTGGAGCAGTATCAATTAAGCACAATTCACACGGTAGCTCGATATCACTCGATACCACTCGATTCATCAAATAAATCATTAATCTTCCGCCTCGATACCGCTCGACCTCGCTCGATCCGCGAACGAGTGAAAACAAGCCATGCTCAGTTTTGACGGGTGAAAACAAGCCACCCATTGTCACTCGTTCCGGCTCGTTCCGGCTCGACGGCATTCTAACTGGGATTGAGTTGTGGCGGATTGAACTTTGCAGATCGATTTAACATGGACTGATTTACGATCCCAGGAGGCTTCGCAGTCGTGGATTAGATGGCAATCAAATGTATAAATAGTAAGTTCATTTGGCATAAGCCTTCCTATCACGTCTTCCAACCTCATGATTCTGTGCCCGCAATAATGTTCTGTTGGTGCCTTTGAAGAATAATGGTTTTATGTGTTCAAAAAATTCCTTAAGGGTGATGATGCCGAATCCCCTCTCAATAATGTCTCAGCGCTTTAATACTGCTTTAATAAGCCTTGCGGTTGTACAGAGCGGTTGCATCCAGTGTGCGCGCCGAGTTCGGCATCAGCTTACAAAGACTTGGTAGTTGGACAATCGGATCAGAATCGGCAACGTGGCAGTGCAAGTGGTGCGTAGAGGGGGCATTTGAGGCGATGGCAGCTGGATGCCTGCAATTCCACGGCGTAGCAGAATAGAGAAAGGGTACATTGAAAGAGCAGGCTGACGCCATCCTACACGAGGTGAAACGGGGTGCGGGCAACAAAAATGAGGTGGATGCGGGTCGCGCAAAATGGATGTCGTGTGTAGATGATATATATAAAAAAACACCACATCTTCGACCGTTATCCAGAACAGTCATCTGCGAAAGGGTCTTGCATGGGACTCCGGGGACTACTGCAGCACATTGGCCTGGCAGAACACGGTATTGCCAGGGCAGCCAGCTTCGGCATCGATGATTTGGGTCTCTGTTGTGGGTAGCTGGGTGAAAGCAGTCCAACATGTACGAGCACCTCTAATGGGTGAGCAGGGGTGAGGGAGGCAGTTGTTCAGATTACTTTTTTGACAATAGATGATGGTGGTCGGGAGAATGATTTTTGGATTACATGCTGGCACTGATATCAGCCTTCTAAGAATCGAATGCAATACAGTGGAACGACTGGCTATATTTGAAGACAAGCCACGCCCGCCGAACAAGCCAATTTGCGCATGCCAAAAAAGATCGGAGTCAAATTCAAACTCCGATATAGGGGCAAGCCATTTTGCCACCCCAATCGGAAAAGTCTCAAACTAACCACACAAGAATTGAGACAGAGGCCCCGTGAAACTCCTGCCAAGGATTGTCCGGAAAAATCGCAGATTTTGGCCTCAAAAAGCCACTCGGCGGCGAGGTTTTGGACCTCAAAAAGCCACTCTCGGACAAGGCCTATCACGTGAATTTCATACTTCCTGATATCGAAATTTTCTCCCATTCACGCTGTGTTATTGTGGCTGACTGGCTATTGCGGTGGCGAGCCAAAAAGCTTTCCCTGTATGTGGTCTCCCGTTCGAATCTGTTCTTGTGTCTTTTTGGGTGCAATTTCTCAAATCTCCGGCCCCAAAAAGCCACTTTCCGGACAGCCCTTCGAGATTTTTGCCCTCAAAAAGCCACTTCTCGGACAAGGAAAACGCGAAATTTTCCGCCTGAAAAAGCCACTTTCCGGACAATCCTTGGCGGGAGTTTCACGGGGCCTTGAGACAGACGCCTCGGCTTCACTGGCAAGGGCTACTATCGAAGTCGCCGTAAAGGTCGGAAGCAGTACAGGATGCGCAAGCAGCTCGCGGTTGAGTCCAGGCCAAGTCATGCTTTTGAAGGAAGCAAATGCAGGATACGATTCGAATCATTCGATCTTTCAAATGACTCCAAGCTAGGCGTTTAAGTGGAGTAACCTGGCGTCGAAGACCGCATGAAGCTTCATGCGAGCGTTAAACGGGACATGTACTGTACTTCGAAGCGGGAGCAGCAGCTTGGGGCAAGCTCGGGGTTGAGTCCAGTAAATTGAGACCAGGCCAAGTCGTTTTTTGAAAGGAGGCAGCAGGAGCCGGATCGATCTTTAAATTGGCTTCGAGTCCAGCTTGAAGCTAGGTGTTTAACTGGAGTAAGATGCTTGCCACCTGGCGCCTAAGATCGCATGAAGGTTCATGCGAGCGTTTTAAATAGGGGTGGTCAGAGTGGGAGTATCGAAGTAGCCTTAGGCGCCTAGGCGCTTGTTGAGCGCTTGTGGGCGCTTGTTGAGCGCTTGTTGGACGCTTGAAGCAGTGATCTCCACATGCTTATTAAATTACAAGACACGCCTTCGCTCCGCTCCGGCGGAGTCTGGAAATTTGATTGAGCCAGGTCACTCCGATCTGTGTTGAATTCGATGCGGGACGTACCAATTCGAACGTTGAGAGATCGTCCACGGCGTGGGGGGATGTGTGATCTTGGATCTCGGTATTGATCCATGCTCCGAGAGCATCCGCAGACCAGGACTGTATCTTTATTCGAGGCTGCATAGAAGCCTATGACTCATGAGGCAGTGCGAGAGAAAATCAAGATCCGGGCTGCGATATGCGCAGTGAAGGCAGGTGGTCAGTTGATATTATATGGAAGTTCGTGAAAGAAAGCCTTTAAACTTGTCCGGGTGACGCTACGGACTGAGAATAGTTCAGTATTCACCGAGTTCTTCAGGAGAATGAGGTCAGAATATAATGTAGATACAGGCGAGCTACATCTCTGGCAGACGACGGTGGTATGAAAGAGTAGAAACGAGTGAGAACACCTTATCTTTACAACAGAAAAGATGAGAGAGGAAGAGCTTTCAAAAAAAGTTAATTACG
This sequence comes from Mycena rebaudengoi, assembly GCA_029282285.1. NCBI lineage: Eukaryota > Fungi > Basidiomycota > Agaricomycetes > Agaricales > Mycenaceae > Mycena > Mycena rebaudengoi. Next base: position 769,751 of record JARJCX010000060.1, read on the forward strand.
GCAATTAATTACAGCGAATAGACATGATATTGTTTCATTAATCCCGCGAGTGCGCACGGCGGAGTGGTGGGACAGGAGGAGCGAAGCACTGGAAGTAGGCACATGGATGTGCGGATTGTCTTCGATTGTCGAAGGTCAACCAGAGCATACAGGCACTTTGAAGGAGTTTGCACGGAATTTGCGAGGCAAGTGTCAATGCGACGTCCAGATACGACGTATGATACTAGTCATGACTAGGTAGTTGGCCACCCGGGGTAGTTGGCCATTGGAGCTATACTCCCTGAATATTCCCGCTACCTTTAGGTAAGGGTTTCTATAGGGCGCCCAATCAACCAGGTTTTGGCTGTAAATCACATTTTGGTCATTTCTCTTCATGTCAGCAGCTCTTCTCCCCGCCAAAATACTTCAGCATTGGAACCGGCTGAGCATAATGCCGAAATATGCCGTGATGCCTCGTAAATCGGCTTACTGGCTACCCCTATTTCTGTTCATTGGTGGAAAACTGGAAACATTTGGGGATCCTGACGTGGGCTGTAACTGATGAACTCATCATGTGACATTTATAGTTGCTGGTACGGAACACCCCCCTTAAGAAAAGAACTCTTTTGCAGCATAAGAAAATTTTGAAAGTCAGTTGGTTGACTACTGATTCTGAATAGTAACCGGTAAAGACCTGGTGAACGTTTGGACCAGGTTAATATAAGAAAAGCCTGATGACTGGATGGGGCCAGGTTGAGAGCATCTGAGATGAAAATGAGAGAGTCTACCAAGAAGTTGATGCGAGCCGTTACTTCAATCTCTACGGCTGCTGTCTCAGTGGTGAATTGAGGAAGTGTAAAGCACGCATTGCAGATTTATAGCAAATTTACAGGTCAATATAATTTTTATATTGCGGCCTTTTGGAGGCCAGGTTGCGCAGAAAAGTAAACCAGGGATCCCAGTCGCTCTGTGATTATGGATGTCTGGCCAACTGAGCATAGGATACATATGAAGAATGAGCAGCTTTTGCTTCTCCTCGCTGCAATGCCATGTAATAACAAAACTAAAAAAGCGAGTTGTGAACCCGAGATATAAATCTCAACTTATTGAATGTTAACTGTATGAGCTTCGGCGGCCCAATGCGAGCTAGTCGACACAGGAGCGCGTGTAGTCCGAGCGAGTTGTGGGTTCCCCAGGAATTAAACAGAGCACACATACCGGGGAATTAAAGAAAGTGTCCCAAACTATCCTTTCAGAAATGGATCACTACTAATTTGTACATATCGCGATACATTTGGCCTGGCTATCTTCAGTGGGACTGCGGCATTTAAACTACCTACCTACCTAGCCCCCAGGTTTAGGAAAAGCCTGGGCCAATGGCATTGATGAGCATTGAGCAACGTCGGTGAACATAATGTAATTTTTTTGTCAACCAGGTAGCGGGCTGTGCCGCTTGTCGGCCTTACCGGCCTTATAAAGTTTTGTCATTAATTGTCGGTTGTAGGTTGGAGAGGATGTTGAGATGTCCGCTTCAAACCAAATTTGACGGAGTTTGGTTCAGTTGATGCCAAGCTGCAGCCAATTTTAGAACAGGTTAATGGCGGAACAGGCGCTTTTCTTGATCTCCCATGACGCCAAATCGCCTCGTTCTTCCTCAATTCTTGCTCGATCCACGACGTCTGGGGCTCATTCTAATCGGTAAATGTTTGCGTTGAAGCGAGGGTACACTCTTGGCCGGTTGGACTTCTCCCTACCATCTGGTTGGCCGGCTTCTTCTCAAAAATCACACCTTCACGTCACAGGCTTTCAGTTGGCCACGCATATATCAACATAATATGCAGTGCTAGAGGCACCAACCTATCCACACACCTTCAGTACACCTAAAGCCTCATACTAGAAGGCACCAACTCTTGCTGGTAAATTTCTCCTCTCCTCAAACGCGACCGGCCAACTTCCTAGTTTTTCCCCCTTTTGGACACGCCGGCCGAAAATATTCGCCAAGCAATCCCAACTCAGCACAAGCTCAATCCCTGTTCAACGTCGAATTTTAGGACCCCAACCTACATCCTCTCAACACAAAAGGCCCAGATCGACAATATAACTTGTTCTGCAGGCGCAATAACCCTTAAGTGGCCAACTTCACAGTCAATAGTAGTAGGTGGCACTGGAAGTTTTAGATGTACTGAAGAACATACAAATTGATTGCCGACATGAACCGAAATGGAGGGAACTGACGCGTAAATGAACCCATAAAGGTCAACTTTGTGGCTTAACCTAGTGAACAGAGTTCCTGTTGGATGAAAGATAGCAATCAGTGTGAAAACCATTGAAGAGCTGACGTGATTGAATTCGTGGCTGAGGATCAAAGAACTGTATTCACCAATCTGAAATGGCCAGTTAAGAGTGGTGAAGCGCAGGAAGCTGTCAACTGTTGGAATCATGAAGGGCGATGAGCTGAATGGTTTAATGCAGAATACCCACAGAAACGCCGTTTGGTAAGAGATTCGGCGTCCGTCCAGGGAGTTGTAGGATGGCTACAATGTGTGAGTGAAGCTTTTCGAGGTCTGGAAACATAAAAACCATTGAAGAACCGAGCGACATCCACTCGTCGGGACGCTGTGAGTTCTTGAATCTGGGTGGAAAGCAAAGACCCAAAGATGCTGCGTAAATTTCAATTGGCCTATTTAAATGAAAACTGAGCATGGTGCGGTAAAGAAACCCCGGATCTTGCAAGACATCGCCGGAGCTGAGCAGGCAGATACAGCCGAACTGGGACAGAAAGGCACTGCAAATGAAGATGGTGAGAACAATCCGCAGTGCGTAGTTCAACATGAGGCAGCACATCGCTGTAGATTTGGGCAAGATGGGGATAGCCTTATTGATGTGAGTTGAAAAAGGACGGAAAAAGCGCAGGAGAAGTTGCATGAATGAAGATACGAAGAGACGACGAGCGGCGCAAGAGAAAAGGAGCAAAGATTTATCGGGTAAAAGCCAAGCATGTACAACAAATCGCGCACCATCTCGTTAAAGAACGGTTAATTAACTAATTCTTCGCAGTAGAGGCGATGCAAAAAAACACGTGGCCGCAGCTGTACCTTTCCTGTGGCATATTATGGTGTCAGACCTTGCGACTTACGCGTCTGAGTGGGATAGGCAATGCGTCGTATTTTGCTACGGCCCAGCTGGTCTCGGGCGCCAACCCCAATCCGAAGTCTCCCGATGCCAAGCCACACAAGGGCACCGTCCAGTCCTGCGCCCCGCCTATAGTCAAGCCTGCGCCCGCAATAGACTCGGAGTGCCCGCAGACACTCACCTCCATCGAGAAGTGCCGCCTGCACAACAAGCTCAGCATGCACCCCTTCCTCCACGCTCAGGCAACGTGTCCTCCCCCTCTCCCCATTATTCATTGATTTACTTACTGATATATTCTTCAGAGCACATCAGCATACTCGAGCACACGATCATGGAGTGCGACTGGCTCATGAGCGCGATAAGGTCAAGGCGGAGCGCAATGCGGTGCAGGTAGTGTTGTCGGGGTTCGGTCAGGTGCGGTTTTTTGCCAAAATTTCCGAATCCCGAACCTAACCGCAGGTTCGGTTCGGGGATTTCTTCGAACCTCGAACCGCACCCGGGGTTCAGGTTCGTTCAGGTTCAGAACCGGTGCGAACCCCAAGCAAAATCCCACGGTATAATCTTTTGATTTTTTGCCTGTAGGATGTCCTGGGTTATGCATATATTGCCGCTTCATCTAAATGTTGCACTCTCTCGAACTTAGGTCAATTTCCGAGGCCGTTAGCGCCGAGAATTCCTCAAATGGCCACATCAGTAAATTCTTGCGAGCACAAAAGAAATGCTACACCATTTCTTGTGAGGTTGTTGTCGTGTTCTGTGTTGATATAACACCCTACCTCCCTTTCTGAACAGTAATCTTCAACTTTCTTTGACAATGGGAGCGAAATATCAACGAAAACTCGTCCATTTGGGTTCAAGGTTCGGTTAGGTTCGCCGGGGTTCAGACAATTCCGAACCTTAAACCGAACCCTGGGTTCGGTGCGGTTCTTCTTTGTCATCCGAACCTGAATTCAGGTTCGGTTCAGGTTCGGTTCAGGTTCGGTATCTGTTCTGAACCTAACCGCGGTAACACTAGTGCAAGCGGCAAACCACATACCACTCGATACATCTCTATCGCGCCACTCATGTCTATATACGCTTGCCGACGCAACTAGAACTCTTGGGGCATCTCTGACCTCTCACTCTGCAAACAGAATAGAATACTAGATTATGAGTACTTATGTAATAAGGATCGTCTCTTTTATATCTCGGGGGACCTTAATTCAGGTCAGTGACAAAAAACTGTGAGGCACTTTTTAGTGGCTGTATGTAGTTGAAAAAATCACTCCATTAGACAAAAACCTAATGTTTTTAGTGGCTGAGCATTGTACTTGTGTACGTACTCGGGGAAAAATACCCCCTACTCGGTGAAAAACAACAACATTCGCAAACACTGTAAAAAAAATTTTTGACATCGCCTTCGGAATGATCCGACGGGTTTCATTTCTGCGGGCACCATATTTCTTAGGTTTGTCAACTATCTCGCCATGCTGGGAGTCTTTACATCTCCATCTTCTGCTGACTAACCTCGCTTCGGCAATATCCTGCGGAACTATTGCGTCCTTATATCGCATGTAAACAATCCTTAAATAATACATTCAATCAGGTGTGGGGTCCGTCAAGATTATTCTATTCACGATTAACTACAGCCTTGGTAGCGCAATGACCGAGAAGCCTAGATCGACTGCTGTCTGCGGCAATGGTGGATGCGCAAAACTAACCGCAATAAAAGGACATCATCCACCGAGTGCTGGTGCCATGCCATCTGGTCAAGATGTCTAGAAGGTGATAGAAGGTGGTGGTATGGCGAATCTACTTGCTGATTAAGCATGCACCCTCTATCGTATTGTAATATTAACATGACCAAACATGCCATCCACTCGGCCATCCGCTCGGCGCGACCAGTGTAGCTGGTCCAGTGCAATGTACATAGGTAGAAAAGACTGGAACATGAAGTGTTGGACCACGCTGCCTGCAAGGACTCAACCGAAGGTAAATCAAAGGAAATACCCCCTAGCGCCTGCCCGGCAAAGCAGGACTGCACTATTTTGGTCCATAGATATCCCACTGACACACATAATCTATTCTGCATGCTTCTCCACATCAGTGCCTCGCTCTCTGTGCCTACGCTCTCATGCCGTGACACCGTCTGCTTTCTCTCTTGCCCTGGGCTCCTTTGATCTTTCAATTTGTTATTTTGCTCTTGTCTCCTATCCGACAAATGAGACCCGTTCACCTCCTATAAAACTGCCATGACTGGGAATCCCAGCATGGTTAGAATGGCTAATGCAAGAGGCTGAAATGGTGGACACTGGGGGATCTGCTGTCGCAATTCCGAGGGCAGCCATCAAAATGTCCAGTATAGACCTTGGTCTAATGTTAGAGACTGAGATAGGCCACTATGGACGTTTTCGCTATCTGTGCGTCGTTTGCACGCGGGCGGTATCGGCAAGCGAGCAAGGGCTCCGGGACTTTCCGAGACACGCGGAATCGCGGTCCGATGTGTCACACGCCCCTATCCTCATCTTGAGTGAGGAAAATCAGTTGATTTGGAGTCTAATGAAGTCAAGTTGGTTTTTGGCTATGGCCCATGATTTGACGACTCCAAGAACTCGATAGCTCACATATACCTATGTTAGCTTGTTCATACACGAGGATTTTTCTCCCGCCGGATGAAAGTCATGAGCCGCTTTTTATTATTGGCTCATAATGGTGTATACTCGAACGTTGTATGTCGTAAACCAAGATGATAATCTCGCCGACGGTTTCAAGACCTTAATTGGCATGCTAACAGATGAGTTGGCTTCACCAACCCTGCACGAAATAACTTTTCCCGCACTTCACAGACACTTTTGGGCCCCACTGCGACAAAATTTCTGTCGAGGCACAACTGTCTGCCATTTGCATCGGAGAAGCCTGAGGCTGCCAATGCTACATTTTTCTTGTTGGGCTATCTTCACCTCATTGGAACTTGATGTTCTTTCTCAATATTTTCTCAAAAAAGCGTCCAAAACTAGGAACGTGGTGAATGGAACCTTCGCAGCTGACTATTAATATTAACTGCATACCACCTCCCAAGGGAATTTGTTTACACATGGTGCAGGTTAACCGCACCGCACATTCGGATTTATAGTCTGCTTGGACACCCGTGCGGCAATCTTAAAACATTGGCAGATGTTCAACATGAATTCATCAGACACCGTCTCGGGATCCACAACCACTCTATCCTATAAATTTATTCACCGAGACAAGTGTATTCCAGCCAAATACTGGCTTCCAGTTCTAGTGTTGAGGTATATCTGATTTACCCATCTCACCAGTGCCACATGCTCATCACATTGAAATTCTTCGATCAATTCTGCAATACGGCCGTGGAAGGCGAGAACTATGTCTTTATTGGCTGTCGAGGAAACTCAGAGTTTACTTAACTCCACGCCTTATTGTTTTTGTGGGATGTGTGTCACCTGAATTGATGCTGAATCTCCCCATATATCCCTCGCACGGGAATCTCAGCGGATTTCCTCCACAAATGAGCGCTGTACCAAAACATCGACATTACTCAAATGTTACTAAACATCTGGCCGAGTATACTTTCGAGGTTTATAAAAATTTATGCCACGCGCGATGTTTTAAAACCCAGAGTACTTGTTTCATACTAGAATAATGACAACAGAATAGGAATTCCGAAATGGAGGGTAGATCATCAGCGGAAGATTGAGGGTACCCGTAGCACATAGTCTGACGCAATGTATGTAGTACTGACACCGGCTGTTTCCTGATGGGACTGCGTCGGAATATACCTACCTACCTACCTACCCTAGCCTCTTCATCAGATCCGAATATTTCCTATGACTCTGTGTTGAACATTGATATTCGGGATACACACCATCGAAATGCTATCCGTGGAGTTGTCTACCATGGTCATAACCACTTCACTGCTAGATTTATAAAAACAAACGGGGTGGTCTAGTTTATGATGGGATTCTGACACTGCGATTTGACAGGTCCCAACTGCGAGCAAGATGGTGTTACACATGGGCTTCCACAGGGATGTCTGAATACTTGCAATATTGACAGTGAGATCAATTGTATTTATATTATGTTTATAAATTAAGTACGAGTTTCATGCCGAGCAAAGCCACGGCCCTTTACCCCAAGTAAATACTAGCATTGTATTGCTGCATATACAACGCATCCATCAAATATTGCAACTTCTTCGACACCATATTAACACTTTTTCGTCAGTCGTATCCAGTACCGAAAATTCTCGGAGGAAGATTAAGGAGATAGAGCTGGGACACACAAAGTCCTCTGCCCCAGATGCTCGCAGTACAGTAGAGCATGTATTTGATGCCGATAAGCCGAGCTTCCATCAGTGATTTCGCTTCGCCAGATCATATTGAGTAATCCAGAGATCGAGCACCCCTTGGCGTCTGCGACTGCGTCCACGTTTGTCGTCGTTTGTGTTTACATTGACAACTGCAGTGTCCGCGTCCGCCGCGAGCAAGAACTGGTGGCGACGCTCGGCGTGCGCCCCATGCGCGTTCTCGATGTGCTCGACCTTGCGGGCAACGGCGGCTGCAGTGGCGCGAGTATGCGTAGGCGCGGGCGGAATCCGAGTATACGTAAACACGGGCGCCCAAGGAGATCGACCACGCACAGGCACTGCGCTGGCGATGTGCGCGCATGTGGTCCCGTTGCTTGCCGGCGTGGCACACCAGCCCGGCCTCCCCCTGCTTCCTCTAGCCGAGCTGCTCCAGCACATAACCCATGCGGACCTTCCTCCAATGCTCCATCTTCCGGTGTACAACACGCGCTCATCCCGCCCCCACGAAACACGACACAGTCAAAGCGCCAACCATCAGCACCCTGGTGCCACCATCCAATTTGCTGTGCGATTCAACAACCTGGACTGCGATGCGGAATTCCGTCAAGGAGAATGGGAAAGGCTGTACGATTCCTGCGGTGCTGTGGGAGTTGAAATTGCGTTGCGCGAAGCACTTTGGAGGAAGCACCATAATGGGGATACTACTTAAGGGAATGTCGTCAAAGACATACAAACTGATTCGAGAGATTTCGTTAAGAGAACGGATAATGATGTAAGCCTGCGGATTTCTTTTTTACAAGTTCAACACGGACCCGGTCTCATGGCATGGGTCGGCCTGCAGAGCGAATTTCCGCACTATTTCTCTAATATCTCCCTGGCCAGCTAAACCGTTCAGAGGAAGAGGAGGAGCGATGCAAGCAGGAGGTACCAAAAATTTGTTCTTGTTTTTTTTTTAATGCTGACTGTCATCAACATTGCAAACGTACGAATTTAATTTCTCGGGTACAGCGGCCATCAACAAAAAAACAGGAATGAACAGCGGGGACCTGGTAACAACGTGCGCCACAAATGCAACGCACATGCAACTCCTCCAACAGAAAGAGCCTCGTATCTGTGCTGCTGTCACCTGCCAGTGTGGGATCCATCAGGAAAACTGATGAAGCTCTATGAAGCCATATCAGGCGAGTCATAGCGCTCATACCTACATACCCTCTATGCAGCCGCTTTCTAAGCTAGCTAGCGCTCTCTAGCGCTGCAGAGCACTGCATAGGCACTTCTGGTTTTCCTGATGTCACCCACTGTGATCGCATTATCGGCGACAGGAGATTTGTTATAAGACACGGTCAAATAGTCTAAACCCCCGAATCTATTTTGTTTCTTGCATATGCCTGTCGACCAACAAACTCCCTGGAATTTCAAATCTTACGACAACGACGTCGAGGTAGACGTCGACACGGCAGACCAAGCAAAGCCCCTTCTTCCCGAGGCGGGCGAGCTCAAAGCAGCTTACCAATACGCACGGGTGGCCACGCTCAGGAAGTACATACCCGCGCTGAATAAAGAGATCCCGCGGGACGGCGTGGCGGAGCGGTCGCGGATACTCAAGAGACAGCTGGCCCTGTCGGTACTCGTGCTGGCGGCAAACTTGGCTGGCACCGTCTGGGCGAACACCACGTACCCGCCGGATCGCCACGGCTTCGGCACATTCCTGTACGGCGACTGTACGCGCATCTCCCGCATAAGTACGACCATCCACGTCGTCCTGAACGTCCTGTCTGGCTTGCTCCTCGGAGCCGGCAGCTACTGCATGCAGCTGCTCGTGTCGCCAACTCGACACGAGGTCGACATCGCCCACGCACGTGGTGCAGCGCTGGACATCGGTGTCCCAAGCGTCACGAACCTGCCGCACATCGACCGCAAGCGCCTGGTTGGGTGGTTGGCGCTTGCGATCACCGCGACGTTACTGAATTTCTTGTGAGCAGTGCCCCCACGACTACTATTGTTATGTGTTATAACTTGTTGATGTGTTTTCGTAGTTGGAACTCGACTATATTCACCTCCGTCCCTGTGGTTTCAATCCCCCGTGCCCTGGCTACAAGCGATTTTCTGGAGGCGGGGGATAACTGGTCGAAGACCGATCCCCTGTCGCATCTTCACTGGTGGCACTTACCTGAAGGTATGGGTTGGGACGATGTTGTGACCTTTGATCTCAGCCCAATATACTCAATGAAGACAAAGGCGATGAACATGACTCGGCTGGAGCCGAAGGACTGTATTTACCAGTCGCTTGATCCCCTGAGCTCTACGAGGTCTGTCTTGGTGGTTGCGAAAAACATGACGAGCGCGCAAAATAACGGCTCCTCACTGCTCGACGGTTGGACGAGCGGATGGGACTTCTGGCACGCCAGCAACTACTGGCTGTGCTCCGGGTACGACCCGAAATACCAGAATCAATGGCCCCTGGTGTGCAATCAACGATGGGCCGACAGCCTCGGTGATGAATGGGCCGTGCAAGTCGGACCACCGGGAGGAATTCCAAATATCCTTGTCGACTACTGTCTCGTGGGCGACGCGGCCAACAACGAGGGTAGATGCGGACTCCACCACAGCATGCACATTATGATCTTGGTCTGTGCTTGCACCGTGGTGGAGTTCATGCTACTTCTCTGGACCGCTTTCTACTTCCTCAAGCGAGGCAACTCGATGGCGGGGCTGGCGGGGAAGCACCAGAGGAATCTGGTCACCATGGGAGATGCAATCAGCGACTTTCTGGAGGATCCTCACGTGCACATTGGCAACAAAACGACACGGGGTGGATACAAGCTGAGAGATGCGAAATGGGTCGAGTGTCGAGTTTCTTGGTTCAAGGCCACTAGCCTTCGTATGTGGGCTTTCTCCATCGTACTGTGAGTATGCTTGCGCATCCTACATTTCCCATACTAACACCCGGGTGAAGGTTTGCGGCCGCTTTAATAGCTTTCCCATCCGGCCTTGTTGGATCTTTCATGGTGCACCTGGAATCGACGGGCGTGGGCATGGATCTGCCGTCAATCTGGCGGCAGGGATTCAAGGCTCACGCTTACCTGATAGGCCACCTGCCCTGGGTGCCTGGCCATCGGGCGAGAGTTGCCGACCTGATCGGAAACATCCTCATGGCCAATGCGCCGCAGGTTGCCGTGAGCTTCATCTACCTCTTCTACAACAACATTTTGACGCGGCAGCTCGCGGCCGACGAGTGGGTGCAGTTCGTGCGCCCAAGCGGCAAGAAGGCGCTGCGCGTGTCCGCGCCTGCCGGGATGCAGCGGTCCAGCCACTTCCTCTCGTTGCCGATGCGGTATGGCGTCCCACTCATGGCCAACTCCATCGTACTGCACTCGTTCATATCACAGGGCATATTCGTCTTGCAGACGAGCTCTTTCGGCTCCGGGCCCGACGGCGTGCGCCACCCCGAGTTCGACGACGTGACGTCCAGGGGCTACTCGGCGCTGGGGATCATCCTGGCGCTCATAGTGGCCACGATCTCGGTGCTGCTGCTTATCACCCATAGTTTTATAAGGACGTATAGGGATATACCGCCCGGGTTCCAGTTACTGGGCTCGAACAGTGCTGCGATCGGTCTGATGTGTCAGCGGCCGGAAGGCGACATGGATGCGCATCTTTTTCCTGTGCACATGGGCGTCGTGTCTGACCCAGAGACCGATAAGAAGGGGGTGGCGGGCAGGTTGGTATTCTCAACCGACATTGATCTTAGGCAGCCAATGGCGAGTGAAATTTATATACAGCCCATCTTCGTGCCACCGTTGCCACGGCCAAAAAAAATCTGGCTGTGCGTGCTGTACATACTAAGCCACACTCATTATATGTTATCCAGGATCCTACCCATTTAGTTCCATAATTCTCGATGTAGATTCCGTGCTTCTGTGTACATTTGAACACACCTTTCAGCCAAGGGGCCGTCGGATTTTTATTTTTATTTTTCACTGTATGAAGCGATGCCGCTCCTGAAAATAATTTTCATTGCATGAACTGCAAGGTGAGAGCTGATTCATCTGAAGACGCTGAATTCGGTGAAGTGAGAAATAATTCTCCGGAGAGATGTGCATGGACAAGGAATAATAAAATGGAGAGATCCATCTGGGGAAAGTCTGCAAATAACACGGAGCACTGCACGAGCGAGAGACAGCAGGATTCAAAAAGAAATATGGAACATCACCAACAAGGCCTATCCCCGAGTCGAACCCCCCGCAGAAATCTTCAGAAAAGTGGACAAACTATTTAAAGCAGGTACGCGCCATACGCTACCATTCAATACCATTTTTATGAGGGTTTTGTTGGTGAAAAATTGAAAGGTACAGCGCCGAACCTAAAATAATAAATTCAAAGAATCAAGTTCAAGGCCGAGATCTGAAGACACCGAATAGGATACGGAAAGATGCTCCTGGAAAGAGCCGTAAGCGGCCGCAAGCAAGTGAGTAAAAAAGAAAGAGAAAACAAACCTTTATTTTTAAAAAGGTCCCAGATGCCTGGATCATGGCCATATCCCGAGTCGAACGGGGTTTCCTGCAGAACTCACCGAAATATAAATTGCCGCAGGTGTGCGCCGTGCGCTCTCGGCCGTTGGATACAGCCAATTTGGAAGGGTTTTTGTTGAAGTGAAATGAGAACGAGATTGAACGAGTCGGAACGACTTGAAGATGCGGATCTGTAGGGAGAATTGAGGTCGGTGTGTGCTCCTGGAAATTAGTTGTGAGTCACATGGAGCATGATCGAGGATTAAGTAGGAGCAGGAATCAAAAAGAAAGAAAAAAGAATTAAACAGTTCGCTCGCCACTGGCACATGGCCTATCCCCGAGTCGAACGGGGTCCTCCTGCCTGAGATGAAGTGCACCAAAGCAGGTGCGCACCGTACACTATTATAATAGGCCTTTAATACCAGACATATATTTTCTTGACGAGGAATTATGACGGTTCCTTTGTACAAAAATTATTTTCCACGCGCGAGGACTAGCGCGCGCGTGACCCAAAATTTGCGCGCGCGCGCACGAACATCAAATATTACAAGTGACCTAAATACAGCTACTGAAGTACCCGTACGTGCATTATCCACCACCAATTCATCCTGGCTGCCATCCAACACTAAGACGGCCCCCATCAAGACAAGTCCCGTGTTTGTTCGTCGGCTTGGATGGGTAGTAGTGTCGCGTCCGTTGAGTTGGGTAGTGGTGGCCAAACTGAGAAAGTCGCGTGCAGATAGACGTGTCTACACTGCTGAGTATGCGGTGCGACTCGTCACGAGCGATACCAGGTAGATGTCAAGGCTCGAGCCCAGTGCCAAAGCCTCGCAGTAGGGGTCGAGTGAGATACGGCGGATTCGCTCTCGGGGCGGCAGGCGAGGACTGTGCGAGAAGAGACAAGAGCCCAGCAACTCTGAGTGGCGGGCTGTGGAGGTCGTGGATGAGAAGAAAAGGAAGAAATGATGACTAACCGCGACCAAACAGTCACAATTACCGCTAATTAGCCGATTAGCCGACTTTGCCACCGCTGGCAAACTCGCAAGTCCTCCTCTTCGGATTATTCCCTGCGACTCTTCTCGATACCGCCAGTATGGCCGGGACCCGTATGCCGTTCGGCTTCCGTCATCGGATGCTACCGCATCTCACGAAGGACGACTTCAGCCCGGAGGCACGCGGTTTCGTCGAAAACTCCTACCTGCGTGGATTAACGCCACAGGAGTTCTTCTTCCCATCGGTCGTATTCACCGTCTGCTCAAGAAGGGAAACTACGCCCGGCGTGTCGGTGCCGGCGCACCTGGTAGGTTGATTTCGTTCACTCACTTGCTTTCTCTAAAACACCACCCAACCAGTCTACCTCGCCGCCGTGCTAGAATACCTCGCTGCAGAGCTCCTAGAACTCGCCAGCAACACAGCCTGCGATAACAAGAAGCACCGTATCATGCCTCACCACCTGCAACTCGCCATCCGGAACGACGAGGAGCTCGGCAAAGTGCGTTTACTAGTCTGCCTCTACTCACTCCCGCTCACAAGCCACCCCAGCTGCTTGGCTCCGTCGTCATCTCCCAGGGCGGTGTCGTACCACACATCGACCCCTCGCAGCTGCCCACAGAAACCAGTACGTGCTCGCGTTTACTACCTCTCGCCAATTTGTTTTACTGACTGTGCGTACAGAAAAGGGCAAGACGCCTCCCAGGAGCTGTGATTTCCCTTTCGCCTTTTCTTACCATCTGTTCCCTACATCCATTTGTATTGCCTGTAACATCATCTATTTTATTTCTTCCACGCACCAAATTCACTAGATTTGTTGGCTACATTTCCGCATCGTGATTATTGGCATCTCTTGCATCCAATGTCCTCTCAAATTCCTCTCCATCGACCATCTCCAGTCCTCCAGGCCTCCATTTGCGCGCACTTGAATCGCGAGGCGTTTGACTGGGTACTTTGGCGAGGTCGAGTCGTGGACCACCGATTACCGATACAGTCGATGCTGGCTGCACAGGCCGACGGTGGTATGACACCGGGGCAGGTCGCGATGACTCCATACGACACGAACTGCCCGGTCTGGCAGGACGGAGTTTTCAACGGAGATCAAGCTGCGTTTTCACCTCTGGCCGTCAACGGTGGCGACGACAGGCCGAATTTCACCGCTTTCCAGCCGGATGGGGTCAAACCCCAGTTGGCTCAGGTGGAATGTCGCCCGCTGGCCCGCAGTACAGCCTGAGCTCCCCCAATATGTATTCGCCCACATCGCCAGGGTACGTGCCACAGTCGCCGTTTGGAGGCGCAACATCACCTTTCGGGACATCGCCATATGCTACATCGCCGTTTTACGATCGTGGAGCCCGCGGACCCACTTCACCGACGTACTCCCCTACGTCGCCTATGATCTTGGTGTTGCTAAGATACTAACCAGCGAGCCCGCGGTATTCCCCCACTTCCCCATCGTTTTCTCCGACTTCGCCGCGGTACAGCCCGCAACCGCCGTCGTTCAGCCCCACATCACCCCGGTACTCTCCGGTGAGCCCGGCGTTCAGCCCGGCGTCGCCACGGTGTAAGTGTGTTTTTTTCTATTCGTGCTTGGTGCTGATTCTTGTCCTAGATTCTCCAAGCAAGTGTTCTCTATTCTACTTCTCAATTTCACTAACCCGCCATTTTTTCGTTCCACCTTTTCACAGCTTGTAAGCGTGCTACATTCCCAAGTTGTACACTGACTGACTAGTCTTTTTGTAAGCCCCAATGCAGCTCTCGCCTACGTCGCCGAAGTATTCACCCACCTCACCCATGGCTTCGCCGTCGTCTCCAAAATACTCTTATTTTCGTATGGTAAACTCACACTCTTCATACAGCGCTGACCTCCCCGACGTATTCTCCAGCCTGTGAGATTTCCTTCCTTTGCTCTTTCGACAAGATACCGTGACACTGACAATGATACCCCTTTGACAGCACCTTGTATCGTCCAGTATCCGCCTATCTATTTTCCTCACTTATACTAACTGGTGCTTCAGCTCCCGCCTCGCCTGCTTACAGTCCGACGTCACTGCTGTGGTCTCCCTTGAGCCCTGCTCAAAACATCGAACGGGCAAGTCGGAGTCATTCTTACCAGGCCTCGCCCTCATGGGAGTAAAGACAGTGGAGTGCCCCATGTACATATCCTGTTGTCTTTGTTATGCCCCATCAAGTACACCGTCAGCTCCTCTGGCGCCTTCTCCACTTCTTTGTCCGAGTCATCAAACAGGTTGTCCTCCCAGACGGACTTTGTTGTCTGAAATAGACGCCTCCCTTATACTCACACATTTGTTTTTTTAACTGATTTCTTCTCTACTCCCTTTACACCACTACGAAGACGGACATTTAATATCTCTCATACACAATTCATTCCTTTCTTAAAATACTCAATCCTGATTCGTTATTCCGAAACTGATATTGACTGGTCTCTGATACCACTACTTACTATCTCACTCAGGCTAATTGTACTTGTTTTCCGTTACAAGGTACGGTGTTAGGCCTTTGACATGAACATTCCCGCTGGGATATACCAGATGAGTTGTATTGTAACACCTCGAAGTCGCCGACGTTGCTGATCAACTCACCTGCCAACACTTGCACCACTCGGATCCTCCCACTCGCCACATGACATTCAGCACATCCGAGAAACTGCAGTGTATGCTATGCTATCTCAGCCACCAAATGTATTTTCTTCCCCGTTCATCTCCCTCCCCCACTTTCTGACCTGGTTCTGGCCACAATTCAATGGTCAATTGAGATGTAGCTGCTGTAGCTGAAGGCTCATGTCCATATTATGTATTATTAATATATTCTACCACGTGCGCGCAAATTTGGGGTCGCGCGCGCGCGGAAAATAATTTTTGTACAAAGGAACCGTCATAGGAATGAGCCCAGTCAAGAGCCCAGTGGGGGTCGAAAACAAGAAGGACGAAGTGCCATTCAACGCCGCAGCCAAACACGCGCAAATTTCTACCATGTCGCGTCCTCTGACCATGTCGATCTCGACGCTTTCCTACGCGCCGCCATCCGCGTGATCACGCGCCGCGCGCGCCGCCTCGCCCGTTCCGTTCGCTGAGGCGCTGTATGTCCCGCTCGCCCAGCGCGTCCTAGGATCCTGCGCCGCCGGCCCGCCGCACACAATCTTCCTGTACACTTTCCTCTATTCCCTCGTGCATGCCGGGGCCTGGTCTTTTTTTTTCACAGAAACAATGCCCACAATAATATCTCCGCAACGACTCTGCTTCAATTGGTTGGGTATGGGCTTCTTCCGCTGGATGGGTGGCGTGCTGCCCGCGCTGCTGGTGCGCAAGGCTTCCTTTTTTGTGTATGGTGGCTAATATATTATATGGCAGTAACACACACCAGCGCTCCTTCGCCTTTATTACTCCTGCAATACTCTTTTTTTGCCACCCCGCCCTCCGTGTCCGTACCCTGCGCACGCTCCAGGCATACATGCTCTTCGCATTCAGTGTACTCGTGCTGCACGCCACGCTCGACGCAAGCACGCCGCTCTTTGTGCGTTCGCGGAAGCACCCGTGGACGCCGCACCCCGCGCTGCTCATCCTCGTAGGCACACAAACGGTTACGGTGCTCGCCGCGCTCTACGCCCTGCGCGATGTTTTCGTCACTCCGTTTCGGGTACCCCCCGGCGCTCCTCGCGCCGGTTCTCCTCCCCGCACCGGTTCTTCTTCTCGCGCTCCTCCTACTCGCGCTCCTCGTCCCCGTGCTCAGGTAGTTGTCTTTTTGTGCTTTTTTTTTTGTTCGCGTTCTCTTCCCGTACTCATCTGCTCTGCCAGTCCCCCTCCCCCTCCCGCGTAGCCTCAACGGCCGTCCTCGGTGGCCTCCGATCAAAATCCAAACCGCCTTCGCTAACGCCAAGAATACATGCGGGAGGTGTGTATCGTGTTCCTCTTTACTTCCTCCTTCCCCTCTTTTCGTCTTTCGTCCGTTCTCCTTTGTCTCTTTCGTTCGTTCTCTGTTGTCTTTTTTTTATTTCTTCGGTTCGTCCTTTGACTGGCGCGCGGCTTTGTTCCCCGCGTAGCGATAACGATCGTGCTTCCGTCTCATCTGCACCGCTGCGTGGGCGCCGGTGCTGTCGGGGCGCAGCTGCCTTGTCTCCGCCGCGGACACGGTTTTTTGTCTGGCGCACACGCACACACGCCCCAGACACCCTTTTTTTATGCACCCGAAGGTGCTGATTGCGTCGGGTGCTGGGTGTGTCGGGGCGTTTCGTGCCGCGAGACGAGACGACACTGGTGTCGCAGTGCCGTCTGACGCTGCTCCATGGCCGGATGCCCGAACCTCGTTCGTGCGGGGTCTGCCGGTGGTGGAGCATTCTTCTAAGCGGACGCGACACCCCGCGCTATTGCCCCTCGCTATCGGGCGTTCGGTGTGCGGCGTACCAGAGACGTCGGTGGGTGGTGGCGATGCGGAAAGTCGTGGAGCGGGGCGCGCGGGGGCGACGGAGAGTGCGCGTGAGGAGGGGTTACGCGTCGGTCCTCAGTCGGGGCGTGTCGGCGCGCTCCACAAACCTGTGTCATGGGTGGTGGTGCGCAAAGTCGTGGAGCGGGCGACGCATGTTCGAGAACTTGCTTGGAACTAACGGCAGTGCTGGTTTCCGAGTGGACGCGACACCTCAACTACGCCGTCCGAGGGTGAAGCGGGGCGTGCGACGTGCCAGAGAGCGGGCGGCGGCGTCAGTGGACTGAGCATAACGAAGGGGTGGGCGGTTTTCATGTCGTGCGTCGAGCTAGGTCGAGTTGGGGTGACTCGATGCCGCAGTCGAAGGCGAGCGCGGATCCTCCGGCGTGATGCCTATAGAGGGCTGCGGCGCGTGTGGCGGGTGGTGCGTAGGATGGTGCGAGGGGTGGCGCGCGAAAGAAGGGGCGCGGAGGGCGGGTATGTTCCGGCGGGGTCCGAGAGATGCGCCTTACGCGATGCGTTTCGGTGCTTCACTCTGCACGACTCGCGCGTCGTGTTGTCGAGTGTTCTCATTCACAGTTCCCTTTCCAAATCTGCTCGTCGTTGTAGTTGAAAGCGCTCACGAGTGTAGGATTAAACTCAGAACTATCAACCAACGCGAGAGGTACACATGCTTCAAACTGCAGCACCCTTTGGCCGCTCAGTCGCTGAAATCAGTGTCCTCAATCCAGTATCGTGAGGCTGAAGTGAAGCAAGAAGCATCAGCAGCCGTCAAATAACACGATTATAATTCCAGACCTGGTTGGATTTCCCCGCGTTTCCGTTTAGCAACGAATAGCTCCGCGCGGACCCAGAAGTCTTTGCCTCCATCGACGCCAACCTTCCAATCCATGGCGTACTCGTCATTGGAAAGCCACATGAGAACGAAGCGCGGATCATCGACTGAGTAGTCCGTCTCGTTGCCAGGTTCGAATGGGCTCGTCTGCATGTTGATCAAAACGCAGAGTCGGGTGCAATGGCGGAGAGTGGAGGTAAGGAAAGGCGAGTATTCGGCGTCTAAATCGTTTACGGACAGGTGGGTGAGTGCCGGGAATTGATCAAAAGGTAATCCCGTCATGAATTGAGTGTCGGAATCCCACAGGTCAAGATGGGTGAGCGTTCGAAACAATGGGTGAGCCGGATCGACGGGGGAGCCTTCTACAAGGTCGAACAAAACGACGGACAACCGGCGCAGTTGCATAGCTTCGAGAGCGGGCGTCATTTCAGAGTCGGAGAAAACCAATGTGAGATTGCGGATTCCACTGCAAAGTGGAAGTTCCGCAACTCGTTTCAAATGCAGCGCGACTCCTAGCAAGCCAAAAGCGCAGCCAGCGCGCAAAAATGCCAACAGCCAGCAGATGGTCGTAATTGCCCACCGCCCAGACAAATTGCGGATTCGGTTGGCGAAAAAGACCTGCAGTCCAGTTGGTTCTTCTCTATACAATCGAGAGAAGAGCGAACACACACTTGGACAATGAAATATATAGGTGCAGAGAAGACAACCACCATGTCCAAAGAGTGCGGTGGCCTTTTGATGTTCTGGGATTGGCCATAGAAGGTCACAGTCACCGAGTAGATCTATTTTGACATAAGAACAAGCTGAACTTTTACCATTCACATCACGTACTGCGTGCCAGGTCGAGATGGTATGTCCAAGCTCCAGAATCCTGAATTGAAATGTCAGCGAATTTGAAGATGTCTGTCGAAGAACGCTGTGACCACAAGAGTGCAACCTGCCGAGAACTTCAGGGACCAATTTATCGCAGCCATAGCGGTTGAACAGCGTACCGCTGACTTCAAAAGCTTCGAGTCCGCGGGGAAGTGTCCATAGTAATAAAATGTCTGGAGTGTTTCAATTCCGAAGAGGAAGGTACAGACAACGCCCCCGATTTCAAACGCACCAAGCGTGTCGTCGAGAGGCGGGATGGCGCTTTGCGACATTGGTATCCCCGGGGAAGTGGAATGAAAGTTGAAATCGGAATTTAGGTTTTACGCGTTGACCCCCCTTATATAGTGCCCGAGGTAGATCCAGACCCCAAGTACGTCCGACGTACACTGCTTTTGCAGTGTAATCGCGGCAGATGTGCACAGTTTCAGCGGGAGAGCTTGATCATTATCCCTGCACTGGCTGAGCCATTGATAGCTATATCACATCAGCTGCGAGTCCCATAAAATAAAAGATGCCCAACCTTGACGGCACAACTGGGAAAAAAGTACCCAGCAAAGTTCAAGCACAGTCGAATTTACCATTCAAACCACCGAGAGGACGTTCCTCAAGGAACGGAAGCGCCACTGCCATTGGTAACGCCAAGGATTTGGTATGAAAATCTACCCGCGCCGGACCAAATATGCAGGCGAAATGGCACTTCAAGTTGCCTACCAGGCATCACGTACCACGTAGCGTGCTTGTGCGCTAGCAGGACGCTAGGTTGGTAGGCAATTGTTTGTCCACTGTGACGGCGCAGTTTTGATGAGAAGCCAAGCCAAGCCACATCGCACATGTTCAACCAGAGCGGGAGAAGCCAGATGGTGGGCCTATGGTTTTCATGTAGAGCACTTCACAGGTTGACTGGAGCGGATCTCCATACACATACCGACATTTGTCGCAAGCACATCGACACATGCAACAACGTGGAGTGTTACAATCCGGCTTGAAGTGAATTCCACAGCGGCGTGCAGCGAAAAGGTGGTGTCTGTAAAGGCGCGCAACGAAGAGGAGAAAAACGGAGAGGAGCTGTTAGCGCTGGGCTCACTAACGCTCTTTGATTCCCCTGCACCATGCAGCGATATATGTAGATTTTGAGGTTGGAGAATCAGGCGGGCAACGAAGAGAACAAATGGGAGTTCTGGAAAGGATTACTTATTAGATGAGTATAATATCGAAAGCTTAGCGCAGTGGAGAGAAGGAAAAGATGAAATCGGGTCTTGAAGGTATGTCGTGGAATTGCGACATAATATTACTTGTGCTGTGCAGAACGACTTGAGAAAATAAAACAAGCACAGTAACAGGTGCCTCGCGCATCGGGCATTGATGATACTCTACAGTATGTATGCATGTCAACGATAATCTATGCAAGCTATCGAACGTACACGTACACACTACTCCAGCCGCCCCCGCGTACGCGCCGTCGGCAGCAGCCCCTTCCGATTCTTCCTCCCGCCCAGCCTGCGCCAAAAGAGCACGCGTCGCAAGCTGCCCCTGCGCACCACGGTCACTCAACCCGCCACGCCGGCGACCAGCACATGCCACAGCACGCCCAGCGCGCGGCGATACAGCCACACCAACTGCAGCACGTACTTGAATATGACCTTTGCGCCGAGCTTGGACGCGCCAGCAGTGCGCACGCCGAACGTGTAGGGCACCTCGGGCGGGCGCGCGGTGCCGGGGATGGCGAGGAGGAGCTCGAGCGCGATCTTGAAGCCCTGAGGTGAGAGCGGGCGCGCGCACAGGAACGCATCCTTTCGCACGGCGAAGAAGCCGGTCATGGGGTCGCTGGCGGTGGTGAGCGGTCGGGCGAGGATGTGGGCTCCCCAGCTGATGACGCGGCGGTACAGCGGCCAGCTCGCGTCCATCGACACGCCGCGGCCGTAGCGCGTGCCCAGCGCCATCGGCGTGTCCCCGAAATTGAGCGCGGTGAGCAGGGCGGGGATTGCGGCGGGCGGATGCTGCCGATACCAGAGCAGAAGGAAAGGAGAGATGATAAATGGGGTAAGCTCCAAACACGTACAAAGAATCGCCAAGGATTTGCTTAATGAACGGTTAGTTTATAAGGATCCCAACTATCGTTGTCGCAGTGTAGAATGGCTTGGCACACGGACAACATGATTTTTCACTTTCCAATTCCTGAACAGCAAGAGAGAGACTCGGATAAAACATCCAAAGAATACAGCACCGGAGCAACCGGTACAGTGATCCGATGTGGCTGCACCGCACTACCACGTCATCTCTTGTCTCCCTCAAATGCCGCCCACGAGTTTTTGCCAACGGTGCTCGTTTGGGCGTACTGAACTTCCGGACGATGCGGTGACGCCAGACTCTCGTTCGCGGCTTCGTGCTCGATTAGCCGCACTCAATGACTTGATCGACACACTTGCTGCTGAACGTTTGCGCCTACAAGCCGCCTCGGACTCCATCGTATACCCCATTCTCACCCTTCCCACCGAAACCACGGTCGAAATATTCCGCCGCACATTGCCACCCAGCCTCAGCCCCTCCGCGCTGGAGGCTCCTCTGCTCTTGGGCCAAATCTGCCGGCAATGGCGGGAAATCGCATTGAATGCCCTCGACCTCTGGAACTCCCTCACTTTCTCGGACAATCGGTCGATTCCGCTATTAGAGATGTGGCTATCGCGCTCGGGGAACTCCCCGCTAAACTATTCGATCGCATGCATCGATCCTGTTACGGCTGAGGCTCTGATCGACACCAGCCTCCAACATTCCCGCCGCTGGGAGGATGTGACATTGAGGGTCCCCTTCACTCCATTTTCACGACTTGGCACTCGGACATTTCCAATGCTTCGGCGAATTGCAGTCCAGGTCCATCAGGACATCGGGGACGGCACGCCAGATGCTCCACCAGCTGCCGTCGTTATCGCAGATGCTCCCCTCCTTCGCGCCGTTCAAATTGCGTCCACGGATATCAACTTCGATCTCCCGTGGTCGCAGTTGACGTCGCTCGTCATTGTCCCCAACATCAATGTGAGGGAGTGCATGGTCCTCTTGGTCAAGTGTGCGGCACTCGTCGAGCTCACAGTCGGCACGCATGACGCGAATGGTAGTTTCGCACGTACTCACCCACATATCATACTGAACTCTTTGGAATCCCTCTCGGTGAACTTGGGACCGTCCTCCGTCCTGCCGTTCTTGACGCTTCCTCGCCTTCGAGTGCTCGATCTGACGCGCGATCTTGACCATCGCTCTCCCCATGTGCTGACATCCCTCATCCGGCGTTCATCTTGCACCCTCCAGCAGCTCACTTTGGCGTTCTTCCGGCGCTGAAAACGCTCTGTTTCCGCGCCCCTCGATTCATCTCCAGCAATTTCACAGCGCTCCCAGATCTGCTCCAAGCGCGATGTAGCGCACATCCAGGAAGCTCCTCCTTGAAATCATTTGAAGCGCAGTTACACATCCGTGGGTCCTGGAAGCCTTCCCCCGCATTGCTGGCAGCTCTGCAGGTTCTCGCAAACGATGGCTTAATTATTCGGATCGAAGTGGCTAGCAGAGCTAGATCTGATACAACCACTGTTATTGAATCGGGTGAGAATGGTGCGTACGTTATATTCAACTCTTCAGCCTCATCAAACAAATTGCAGGTCTTTCTCTCGTGGCGATAGAATGATAGGGATTTTATTTTTGTTCTTTTTCGCTAGGACTCGCTGCATTCAGGGGGTCCCTAAACCTCTAGAAGTTGTGAGACGGCATGGGCTAACATAAGCGAAGCTAGATGCAGCTAGACGGACCTAGCCAGACAGGGCTAGATCCGTCTATGTCTGGCTATAGCCGTCTATGCCGTCTCACAGGTTCTACATTTATGAGAATTAGAACCTGCTGCACGCAGTGACTCTCTTATACTTTTCTGGCTTCATCCCAAATATCTGAGCTGTTTGTCTTGATTATTTGCATCCGGGTTGTCGATATCTTTACTCCATGGACACTTTTTTCCCCCATTGCGACGGGATTCCTATTTATCTCTCTCTCACTTTCGCTGCACAACATTCCCAGACTAGCTTCTGCTGCGTTACCGTCTCAATTCCAGTGTATCATTCCTTCACGTTACTGTGTTACTGAGTGTAGATCCATGCATTATGCCATTTTATTTCTTCCTCTAGAATGAAACTGACAGAACTCAATTATTTGGGGAATAACAGGGTGGCACAAAACAGGGCTCACTCACTTCTGTGTTGCCTGAGGTGCTGCCGGTGACTCGCCGATGGGGGGGTCGACCAGCGGACCTTCTCCGTTCC
Source organism: Mycena rebaudengoi (assembly GCA_029282285.1). NCBI lineage: Eukaryota > Fungi > Basidiomycota > Agaricomycetes > Agaricales > Mycenaceae > Mycena > Mycena rebaudengoi. The sequence goes on from JARJCX010000060.1 coordinate 793,112, forward strand.
TCTATTACTTAATGACACCCCATTGCTTTTCTACATGCACCCTGACCCTCCAATATATATGCATGTTTAAATACACCACCACTAACCGCAGAAATATCTTGGATTAGAACTATCGATATAGAGGATCCCGAGCCCAGCCAGTGCGGATCCTTAAAATGCTGTTCCATATCGATCCGTAGAGATTGGGTGGTAAAGCAACCATATTTTATTTTTGTCCGATAGTAACTTTCATATTTACCCCCAACTTCAAGTTCCGGGAACCTGAGTGCTCAGCCCGGAGAAATTGTACCGCCATATTGGAACAGTAATTTCTTAAGGAACATCTACAGTACCCCCGAAGTGGTGATCCGGCTCGTATCTATCATCAAATCAACACAGTGCTATGCACATTGTGAGCTCCACCGATATAATGTGGAAAAATTAGGACATATTGCTTTGAACATTAATTTATTGATGGTTCCAGGATCGCCTTGAATACTATGCAATTGACTGAACTGAAGTGACACAAATTACTCAACTAACTGAAGGAACTCTTCCTCAATGTTTTCCCCTTTCGACGTCCTTGAGAAGAAAGTCAGCAAATGCCGCAGGTGGAAAGTCCTCAAGATACCTTGGAAGAGTCGACATCCGCAAAAGAATGCCTCGTTGTAGAACTTTCCAGTGCGGTTCCCTGCTCATGATTGGGGCCAGTAGTTGATGAAATGGTGTCGGCTCACTATGTTTGATTGCGGGACAAAGACTAAATGCGAGGGATTGGAAGACAGGTGACCGGTGCCTAGGTTCACAACATCGCTTTTGGGTACGCGAAAGCGCTGGCGTCCGTTGAGTCTAAACTGGTCAATAATCTGCGCTTGCAACAAAGAGAAAAAAAACTCACGAGGCAAGGAAGGAATTGGAAAATACTGGAGACCAGATCAGATCAACTGACTTTCAGGCACCGAATTTCGGCGGTCTTACATTTGGCAAGAATTAGATAGAATGCAATCCATACCACTGAGGGAATGTCCTGTTTCTTAGGGAGCACAAGTAAGTGCTGTTTGATACTCACAATCGCTCCTCAGGACAAACTGTACTCAAGTAAGTGCTGGATATGATGCTCCATGGATTTGAGTATGGCTTACAAGAAGTATGGTGATTACACTGGCTCCACTAAATTGGAAGGAAAATCAGAACGACAACAAATTGGAATCGATCATATCACCGACCCTGTGGCCACCCCGGACTCTGCCGCACATGGTCCATCAGCATTCGAACTAGTCCCGACACGGTAGTCTTACCGATTGTCCACAAGACCAGAGTGTCCACCATTCTTCTAGTCCTAAACAGCTTAGGGAGACCGTTAGACCGAATGAATTTATCAACGCACTCGTCGACTTCTGACGTCCGCATGGTCCGCAGGCAATAGCACAAGGACGCCGCAATAAGGACGTCGCCCATGGCACCCAGTGTGATCAATGTAATCATGAGAGGCTTATACCTTTCCTGAAGTTCCGAAATTTCTTTTATATGCAATGAGATGGCTATCACGCCAGCACTGCCGACGGCACGCAAAAATGCCAACACCCAGCATATGATCGTAATTGCCCACCGCCCAGACAATTTGCGGATTCGGTTGGCGAAAAAGACCTGCAGTCCAGTTGGTGCTTCTCTATACAATCGAGAGAAGAATGAACACGCACTTGGACAATGAAATATATGGGTGCAGAGAAGACAACCACCATCTCCAAAGAGTGCGGTGGCCTTTTGATGTACTGGGATTGGCCATAGAAGGTCACAGTCACCGAGTAGATCTATTTTGACATAAGAACAAGCTGAACTTTTACCATTCACATCACGTACTGCGTGCCAGGTTGAGATGGTATGTCCAAGCTCCAGAATCCTGAATTAAAATGTCAGCGAATGTGAAGATGTCTGTCGAAGAACGCTGTGACCACAAGAGTCCAACCTGCTGAGAACCTCAGCGACAAATTTCCCGCAGCCACAGCGAATGAACAACGTACCGCTGACTTCAAAAGCTTCGAGTCCGCGGGGAAGTGTCCATAGTAATAAAATGTCTGGAGTGTTCCAATTCCGAAGAGGAAGGTACAGACAACGCCCCCGATTTCAAACGCACCAAGTGTGTCGTCGAGCGGCGGGATGCCACTTTGCGACATTGATAGCACCAGGGAACTGGAAAGACAGTCGGCGCTTGGGTTGCACGTTGCTTATATACAAAAGGAGCTCTCCCACTGTGGAACAAAATACACCCAAAATACCCAGGGGATGCTGTGCTGGCAGTAAAATCGGGGCAGATGTTCACAGGATGGTCAAAGGACGTGATATATGAGCGGGAGGGTTTGATATATCGTCGTGTCTAAACTGTTGATATCACCTACGTTCCGTATTCGAGTTCCAGCTTTGCAAACTTCCTCGGTTTGTCAAATACCGTCCTCCACTTACCGACCGGCACTTACCTCTTGTTGTGACGGCAGAATTCGAAAGGGGACTTCTGAGGTGTACTCGAGCCCTTCTTCACGCAGTGATTCAAGACTCCGAGTCGGTTTTGGAATCGGTAGAGCTTGCTGTCGCGACAGTTTCCCGCTCAAAATCCGGTGGTAAATGAGTCGGCGTTGGGCAGTGCAATTGTGGCAGATGTAGAGAGTATGGCAGTGGACATATAAGACCTGATGTATCAGCGGGTGAATGCGATATATCGCCGTCCGTCCCTGGACCGCAACTTGCCATTGATATATCAGGTTACTTGTGTTATATCTTTGAGGTCTCACTATGCAGGCCAAAATCCGGTGTTTGGCCTGGCCTGTAATTTCATCGGACAAAAGCCAGAAAAAACGGCGAGGAGCTGATAGCGCATGGCTCGCTAGCTTCTCTTTAATTCCTCAGTGCCGTGCAGCGAAATATAGATTCTGAGGTTGGAGAATCAGGCGCGCAACGAAGAGAAAAAAATGGGAGTTCTGGAAAGGATTAGTTATTAGATGAATATAATATCGAAGGGGATTGGGCGTAGCGCAGTGGAGAGAAAGAAAATAAAATCGGGTCTTAAAAGTGTGCGACTTGAAGTTTAGGATTGCTTGTACTGTACAGAACGACTTGAGAAAATAAATAACAAGCACAGTAACAGGTGCCTCGCGCATCGGGCATGGAAAATTGATGATACTCTACAGTATGTATGCATGTCAACGATAATCTATGCAAGCTATCGAACGTACCAACTACTCCAACCGCCCCCGCGTACGCGCAGTCGGCAGCAGCCCCCTCCGATTCTTCCTCCCGTCCAGCCTGCGCCAAAAGAGCACGCGTCGCAAGCCGCCCCTGCGCACCACGGTCACTCCGCCCGCCACGCCGGCGCCCACCAGCACATGCCACAGCGCGCCCAGCGCGCGGCGGTACAGCCACACCAACTGCAGCACGTACTTGAATATGACCTTTGCGCCGAGCTTGGACGCGCCGACGGTGCGCACGCCGAACGCGTAGGGCACCTCGGGCGGGCGCGCGGCGCCGGGGATGGCGAGGAGGAGCTCGAGCGCGATCTTGAAGCCCTGAGGTGAGAGCGGGCGTGCGTGCAGGAACGCATCCTTTCGCACAGCGAAGAAGCCGGTCATGGGGTCGCTGGCGGTTGTGAGCGGGCGGGCGAGGATGCGGGCGCCCCAGCTGATGACGCGGCGGTAGAGCGGCCAGCTCGCGTCCATCGACACGCCGCGGCCGTAGCGCGTGCCCAGCGCCATCGGCGTGTCCCCGAAATTGAGCGCGGTGAGCAGGGCGGGGATTGCGGTGGGCGGATGCTGCAGGTCCGCGTCCATGACGACGAGGCGTTCACCGCGCGCACGCTCGAAGCCGCGCAAGACCGCGGAGCTGAGTCCGCGCTCGCCCGTGCGCGTGAGGAGCTGTACCGTGGGGTGCGAAGTGCGTAAAAGTGCGACTTCTTCTGCGGTGCCGTCGCGCGAGTCGTCGTCGACGAAGAGGATCTCGGTGTGCTCGGCGAGTTCTGGGGGAAGGGCGGCGAAAGTGGCGAGGACCAAGGGCTTGAGGTTGGCGCGCTCGTGGTACGTGGGGATGATTATCGAGGTCGAGATGAGGGAATCTGACTGCCACGGGGCTGGAGCGTGCACGGGGCTCGGTGTGTACAGTGGCGGGGACGGCGTGAGCAGCCAGGAGAGCGTAACTACACAAAGGAAGAGCGCGACAGGGCCAGAGGGGCGGCGGTCCCGCGCCCACACAGGCAGCGAAGAGCGTACGGACGACAGGATGTTCGTGGAGGAAGAGAGGGATGACGTGTTGGTGGCGGTGCTGCAAAGTCGGATCACGGTACCGGGTTCCTTATGGCGTTTCCCGCGGTTTAGCGTCCACAAAATAAAAACATGCGCTGTGCAGCCTAAAGATTCAACATTGGTTAGTGGCAGATCTTCGTGGAGTACACGGCAACTCGCTCCCTGAAATTGGGGATTGATTACTGCTCCATGGGAGAGTCAGTCCACCCGAAGACATTCATTTTCACCCAGCGCCCAAGGAATTTCATTACCCAGCTTCGTTTGCGCATTCTCGGAGAGAAACTCGAAATCAATTGCTATTGGCAAAGACGGACTTGTGTGTGTACTGGACGTGAAATCTACAGCCGCATCTTGCCGTAATTTATTTATTTATTCCCCCCCCTACATATTTCCGCGCCAACGTAACCGATAGGCAGAGTAGGCCAACAGGTTTCGTAGAGTATTGGGCAACCCGCTCCCCCCTATTAAATATCCTGTTCCAATTGACTGGATATTATGCCCAGAACGCGGCGTGTGATGGGGGATCCATGATCTTTCGATGGTTCTCTCCTTTCATGGCGACAAGCTTGCTTCTGCCACGACGCGGGAGAGGGAATTTCTTCCTTCCCGGCACCGCGGTTGTCAGCTCTTTGCTGTCGTTCTTTACATCTGTGGACACTTTGGGGATCCCGGCTAGAGTTATAAATTGTGCCGTAGAATGTTGCGTAGATGGGCTGGGCAGCGGGTTCAACGGCAGCGAGGGCAAGCGAAGTTTTGTGGCTGCAGTAGCCATAGTGTTCACTTGTATTAGATGGCCATTCTGTAGTATCTTCTTTTTGATGTGGCGGGAATGAAGTGGAGCGGTGCGGAGTTTGATAGCAAGCAATTAATGGCTTTAGCAAATCTCCGTTCTGGCAGCGCCCTCCACATGCATAATTTTTGGCTGCATAGTATACAACGGATCGAATTGCGTATTCAGAGCGGGTCAGATTTCTATATTTTTTGTGTGGTGGGGCATCTTGAACCGCCATAAGTACGGCCAGGAGTTCCGCTCGCGGACCAGTTCAAACTCGCGCCGACTTATTTCCTGCAGAGTTGGTGCCCCAGAACGTCGCAGTTCCTGTTGCCGCCGACATCTTTCCCGCATTCGTGCATGTTCCTTGAACTGCGACCTTGAAAATTTTTGTGTTGAAGTACACGGGACCGTACAGGGCGAGTAATTTCTTTGCCCGGCCTCGAGAGTTTTGATAAACAAGTTGTCCAAGGTGGTTATCGAAGACAGCACCGCGTCTAATTTACGTTTCTTGCGTGCACTGCAGAGTGTGGGGATTAAATCCACGTTCATTTCCACACAAATCACAAGTGCCGCATGATCGTAACCATCAACACGGGTCCAGTACTCTGAAGAATGCTCCAGCCGCTTCGCCATCACCGTTTGATCGACTGTCGTCAAAGTCCAGTGCTGGCGTCTGCTGCTGGGTTCGAGCCTAGCTGGAATCCAGCATTCAGGATGCTGTATCCAGCTTTTTACGACATGCGTCCAGCAAATTGGCTCTAGCTGTGGGCCTCGTGTTGGGCCGTTGGCGGCGGTGTACGTGGCGCCTGTTAGGCAAGTGCCATTTCCCCTGCATATTTGGTCCGGTAGATTTCATTCCAAATCCCCGGCGTTACCAATGGCAGTGGCACTTCCGTTCCTTGTGGAATGCCCTCTCGGTGGCTTGAATGTTAAGTCGACTGTGCTTGAGCTTTGGTGGGTACTTTTTTCCCGGTTGTGCCGTCAGGGTTGGGCGTCTTTTATTTTATGGGACTCGCAGGTGATGTGATATAGCTATCAAGGGCTCAGTCCAGTGCAGGGATAATGATCAAGCTCTCCCGCTAATACTGTACACGTCTGTCGCGATTATACTGCACAAGCAGTGTGCGTCGGATGTACTTGGGTCTAGATCTACCTCGGGCGCTATATAAGGAGGGTTGGGTCAACGCGTACAACATAAATTGCGATTTTCATTTCACTTCCCCGGAGATACCAATGTCGCAAAGTGCCATCCCGCCGCTCGACGACACGCTTGGTACGACTGAAATCGGGGGCGCTGTCTGTACCTTCCTTTTCGGAATTGTAACACTCCAGACATTTCATTACTATGGACATTTCCCCACGGACTCGAAGCTTCTAAAGTCCGCGGTATGCTGTTCATTCGCTGTGGCTGCGAAGAATTGGTCGCTGGAGTTCTCAGCAGGTTGCACTCTTGTGGTCACAGTGTTCAGTGACAGCCATCCTCAACTTCGCTGATATTTTCATTCAGGATTCTCGAGCTTGGACATACCATCTCGACCTGGCACGTAGTACGTGATGTGAATGGTAAATGTTCACCTTGTTCTTATGTCAAAACAGATCTACTCGGTGACCGTGACCTTCTATGGCCAACCCCAGCACATCAAAAGGCCACCACACTCTTTGGAGATGGTGGTTGCCTTCTCTGCACTCATATATTTCATTGTCCAAGTGCGTGTTCGTTCTTCTCTCGATTGTATAGAGAAGAACCAACTGTACCGCAGGTCTTTTTCGCCCACCGAATCCGCCAATTGTCTGGACGGTGGACAATTACGATCATCTGCTGGGTGTTGGCATTTTTGCGTGCCGGCTGTGCCTTTGGCTTGCTAGGAATCATGCTGCATACGAAAGGAATTGAGGAACTTCAGGAAAAGTTTAAGTCTCTCATGGTTCCTGCACTCTCACTCGGCGCGAGCGTCGACGTCATTATTGCGGTATCCATCTGCTACTGCCTGTGGACCATGCGGACGTCGGGAGTCAACGAGTACGTTGTCATATTCATTCGGTCTAATGGTCTCTCTAAGCTGCGTAGGACGAGAAGAATAGTAGACACTCTCGTCCTTTGGACAATCGGTAAGACTACTGCGTCGTGACTAGTTCGAATTCTGATGGACTATGTGCGGCAGAGTCTGGGATGGCCACAGGGTCAGTGAGGTGATCGGTTCAAAATCGTTGTCGTTCTGATTTTTCTTCCGATTCAGTGGAACCAGTGTACTCACGATAATTCTTGTAAGCCATACTCAAATCCATCAAGCGTCTGAATCATATCCAGCACTTACTTGAGGACAGTTTGTCCTGAGGAGCGACTGTGAGTATCAAACACCACATCCTTGTGCTCCCTAAGACACAGGACATTCCCTTAGTGACATGGGTTGCATTCTACCTAATTCTTGCCAAATGTAAGACGGTCAAATTTGGCGCCTGAAAGTTACTTGATCTGGTCTGGTCTCCAGTATTTTCCAATTCCTTCCTTGCGTCGTGAGTTCTTTTCTCTTGGTCTCAAGCGCAGATTTTGACCAGTTTAGACTCAACGGACGCCAGCGCTTTCGCATACCCAAAAGCGGTGTTGTGAACCCAGACACTGGTCACCAGTCTTCCAATCCCTCGCGTTTAGTCTTTGTCCCGCAGTCAAACATGGTGAGCCGACACCATTTCATCAACTACTGGCCCCAATCATGAGCAGGGAACAACACTGGAAATTTCTACGAGGAGGCACTCTGTTGCGGATTTCAGCTCTTCCAAGGTATCTTGAGAACTTTCCACCTGCGGTATTTGCTGACTTCCTTCTCAAGGACGTCGAAAGAGGAAAACATTGAAGAAGAGTTCCGTCCGTTAGTCGAGTCATTTGTGTCACTTCAGTTCAGTCGATTGAATAGTATTCAAGGCGATCCTAGAACCATCAATACATTAATGTTCTAATGAAATATGTCCTAATATTTCCCCATCGGTGGAGCTTACAGTGTGCATAGCATTGCGTCGATTTGATGATGTTCCTCAAGAAATTACTGTTTCAATATTGGCGATACAATTTCTCCGGGCAGATCGCTCAGGGTGCCCGGAACTTGAAGTTGGGGTAAATATGAAAGTTATTATTGGACAAAAGTAAAATATGGTTGCTTAACCACCTAATCCCTACGGATCGATACGGAAAAGAATTTTAAGGATCCGCACTGGCTGAGGATCGGGAATCAGGATCCCCAAGAATCCTCATATCTGCAGTTCTAATCCGAGATTCCGAGATTTGTGCAGCTAGTGCTGGTGCATTTAAACATGCATATATATTGGAGGGGCAGAGTGCATGTAGAAAGGCAAAGGGGTATCATTACCGAATAGAGCAACGGAGAAGGTCCGCTAGTCGTCCATCAGCTCACCGGCAGCGCATCAGGCAACACAGATGTGCGTGAGCCCTGTTTTGTGCCACCCTGTTATGCCCCAAATAATTTGAGTTCGGTCAGTTTCGTTGACTCGGAGAAGAAGTAAAATGGCCGTAATGCGTGGATCTACACCCAGTAACACAGCAACATGAGAGAATGATATGTTGGAGTTGAGACGGTAACACCGCAGAAGCTGGTCGAGACAATGGTCCGAAATTGGCGCAGCCAAATAAGAAGAGGGATAAATAGAAATCCGGAAAAAGGTGTCCATGGAGTAAAGATATCGTCAATCAGAATGTTAAATAATCAAGACCAACAGAGAAGACATAAACAACGGTACCAGAGAAGTATAGGGGATTTCTAGCGAAAATGGGGAAAGAAATCCTGAACATTTTATCCCCATGAAAGACCTGCAATTTGTTTGATGAGGCTGAAGAGTTGAATATAATGTACGCACCATTTTCACCCGATTCAATCACGGTACTGGTTTCGGATCTAACTCTGCAAACCAGTTCAATTCGAATATGTAAGCCATCGTTTACGAGCACCTGCAGAGCTGCCAGCACTGCAGGGGGAGGCTTCCATCCGACACTGACGTTCAGCTGCACATCAAATGAGTCCAAGGAGGACGGGGCGATCCGTCGTGCGTGGAGCATATCGGTGAGCGCCGTGAGGTGGGTGGGGAGGAGTTCGATACTGCGGATACAGAGCGTGTTCAGCGCCGGCAGAATAATCGGGGTACTTAGGTCGGCGACAAGTTGGTGGACATGTTCACTACTGCCCAACTGGAGCTCGAGACGGGCCACAGAGTGCGGAACCGCAAGCAGCAACCCGGGGAAATACTGTGCCCTTGTAGTGGGAAGGTAGAAGGTGAGCTGCTGGGGGGTGCAGGAGGAGCGCTGGATGAGGGATGTAAGCACATAGGGAGAGCCGTGGTCGTGATCACCCGTCAGGTTAAGTACTCGGAGGCGAGGAAGGGTCAAAAACTGCAGGACGGAGGGTGGCTTCGAGTTAACCGAGAGGGATTCCAATGCGCTCAGCGTGAGATGTGGGTGGGTACGCGCGGGACTATTATTCGACAGGTCAGGCTCAGTGTAGACTTCGAGCTTGACGAGCGCGGGACACTTGGGCAAGAGGTCCATGCACTCCCCTATCCGCATTCCGAGGTCAATGACGAGCGACGTCAACTGCGACCACGGGAGATCGAAGTTTATACGCCAGGTCCGAGTCGCAATGCGAACAGCGCGAAGTAGCGGAGCATCAATCACGACGGCATCTGGTACAACATAGGCTGGCCGCACGCCATTCGGAAACATTATGTGATGGACTTGGATCGCCAGTCGCCGAAGCATTGGTAATCTCCTAGTAACTTGGGGTAAAGGGCCGTGGCGTTGCCCGGCATGCAACTCGTACTTACTTTTTTTTTTTGTTATATGTTCCAAGTACCAAATGATAAGATTAGGCATAAGAATAAAATAATATCAGAAGAAGAATGGCCTCGCATCGCCTTCGGCATCCCGTCCCAGGGTTTCTCAAAGTTGATGCGCTGCGGTGGGCGGGAGGCGCAGCGCAGCGGGCCGGCTTGTTGATGCGCTGCAGTGGGCGGGAGGCGCATGGCGATGCGGGATGCTCAGTGCAGCGGCGCAGGGCGGAGCGGGCCAGTGCATAGGTGTGGAAGATTAGGGAGCGCTCGTTGATGCGGTACGAGAGTCAGTAGAACGAAGCAGTGAAATCAAATAACAAATCAATGACTGTCAACAATATTTGAAGACAGATTGTGCAGGGATAGTGTTAAATCCAGTGCAGGTGTGGAACAATTCACCATTGGCTATTGTTCATATACTCCAAAACCGGGCCATAAACAAATGAGTGCCGGAAAATAAATGCGCATTTGATAGCAGTATGCGGGATCGGCTCAAACGTGGTGGTGTAGTGTATTGCTGTTTTCCCAAGAAATTCCCTGGAAGGACATGTTCAAGGCAGCGTCACACCCCAATTGTTGATGGAATTGGGAGTGTAGGGGGTAGGTAGATTTGGGTTGCAAAGTGTTGTCTAATCTGTATTGGGGTAGCCAGATTATATAAAAAGTAATAGGATCATTTAGGGTGAACATATGTACTTCTAGCATATTTATTAGCAGGGGGTTCGGCTAGTAACGGACAGGAGGGAGCATGTTGGGGGTGTGAGTGTGTAAGAGAGTTGGCGGGCGGTTAGGGGGTGGGAGCTGTTGCGAGGCGGGCCGGTGACACAGGAGGCGGGGCAGGCGGTGCTGTGGGCGGGAGGCGCATCGGAGGCCCCGTGAAGCTCCTGCCAAGGGTTGTCCGGAACATAAGCTTTTTCAGGGCGAAAATTTTGAAAATCCTTGTCCAAACATAAGTTTTTCAGGCCATCTTCCAACCGTTTCATCCAAATTTCACAAGACATTTGACCCAATCTTGTACTGATATTAGTCTTAATCTTGAATTGATCCATCGCGAAATGCCGACCTCGGCATTTCCGGCATTTCGTTCTTCTCTCTTACCTCTCACGATGCATGCCACCACTGCCAGCGGCGTCGGTTGGGTTTCGCGCTTCCATCATTAACGTATTCAATCCTTTCTTAGGAAATACAATGCCATTCGTCTGATTCCTTTTTTTTTTGGTAATAGGGCCCCCAATCAGATGATGAGGATGAAGATGACGCAGAAGATCCTTTGTTCTCCTGCTATGCAAAGACGACTCAGCTTTATACCCACACAAGAGTGGAACATCTTCTCTTCAATATTGGCCCCAATGCATTTGAGCGGGCCGAAAAAGGATTGATACATCGGACTCTGAAGCCCTACACTGCAAAATGCTGGACAACCTTGACTAGATGGGGCGGCGACGTGTCGAAGGAGATAAAATTAACACTCAAGATTAATGCTAAAGCTATTTAATGTAACTGCTTATCATCAGCTCAGGTTAGGCGCTGCGCTGGGGAGCGATTTTTTTTGAGGAACACGTGATGACCCCTGTCCGATATAAGCTTTTTTAGGCCCAAAATCCGCCCCAGGACAAGCTTTTTTAGGGCCGGATTTGAGATTTTTCCCGGACAACCCTTGGCGGGAGCTTCACGGGGCCTCGCATCGGGGATGGCGGGACGGAACGTTGAGCGCGGGGCCACATGTGTTCGACGCAGGGGGCGGTGCGCGGAGGGAGCGCTCCGTGAGATATGCCTCGATCTGGGCCTTCTTCCTGTCTTCGGTGTTTGCGATCTAGAGACAAAGATGGCGGCTGCATAGAGTGCAATAGAATAATTGAGGCTGGGTGTGGTTTATGGTGAGAGCGAGGCAGTCAACGTGGTGGTGAGAGGGAGAGATATCATAGACACAAATATGCCAGCCACGCACTAGGGCAAGTTGCCGACCTGCCGTCATCGAATGCTGCCGCCTGGCCGCCATTAATTTCCCGTTTTAGGTTGCCACGTTATGGCGGAAAGTCAGGAGTGATCATTGTGTACTTACATGAACGGAACCAAACAAAACGCAGCCTCTGCTGCCAATCAAGGCCAAACACTATGCCCCGCGCCCCCATTTCCCGCGATAAATATTGCAACCACATTCTAAGTATATCATATGCCATTATATGATATTGAAAGCGGCATAAATATGCCATACAAAAAAAGTTGCGCTCCATTGTAGTTAGACACGGTTCGTCACAAGTTCGTTATGGTTTTCAGTTTCTTCAAGTCCGAAAGGGGGAGGGAGATTGCCGAAGGATGACGGTGACTACAAAAAAAAAATTTGCCATTGTTTGCGCAAGTGATGATTTTTCACCGAGTAGGGGGTATTTTTCCCCGAGTATGTAAATACGAACAATTAACCAAATACGAACAAAGGCACAGCCGCTATTTTTTATATGTTTTCAACTAATAGAAATAGGATAAAGACTACACACAGCCACTAAAGGGGTCCCTCAACGAAATCGGAAACTAGTAAAAAAGTGATCGATTTTGGGTGCCCTGAGATTTGAAAGAAACGATAACATATGTAAACATAAGTACTTGTAACCAATCGTGACAATGACGTGTAGGGGAGCCCTAATGTCACATCCTCCCAGTGGTGAGAATGCTGGAGGCTGGCGTCAATCAGAGCGCCAGCCGCATCATGATCTTTGCATGCGATCGAATAGTTTAGCGGGGAGTTCCCCGAGCGCGATAGCCACATCTGTAGTAGCGCAGCTGACCGATGGTTCCAGAAGGAGAGGGATTGCCAGAGGTCGTGCGCATTCAAGGCAATATCCCGCCATTGCCGGCAGATTTGGCCCAAGAGCAGAGGTGCCTCCAGCGGGGAGGGGCCAGGGTTGGGAGGCAATGCGTGGCGGAATATTTGGACCGTAATTTCGGTGGGGAGGGTGAGAACGGGGTATACGATGGAGTCCATTTCGGCTTGGAGGCACAAGCGTTCAGTAGCGAGTGTGTCGCTCAAGGCATTGAGAGCGGCCAATCGAGCACGGAGCCGTGAACGAGAGTCCGACGTAGCTCCATCGCCACGAAGTTCAGTGGACCCAAACGAGCACAGTTGGCAAAAAGTCGTGGGCAGCATCTGAGGGAGCAGTGTAGGTGACCGGATGAAATATAGCTGACGTGTCAGCGGCGGTGCAGGAACGTCCGGGTAACCATGCCTAATTCGAGATGGGCATCCTTCGCCGGCGTGATCTTTTATTATTGGTGGCGAGCTCGAATTACCTCATGTCAGACGTTAGTTTACTGCAATTTCTCCTGACAATCATAAACCAGCTCGTGTATTACTTGTTTATTCTTGGTTGAACTGGTGGGTACCACAGAAATGAATGGACGGTATTTCAGGAGACAAATGTGATGCAGCTCAACTATAAGAGGATGTACCGAAATTTAGGTGCGTCCCATGAAACTATTGGAAGACTCCCCGAATTCGATAGCGTTGATTTCTGCTGAGAACGTGGAAGTATGATATGCTGAAATTGACCGCAGAAGTAGACCGAATCCTCACAAATAAATTGAAATTCGGTGACCTTGCACTAAACAAGGATCTTGTCCTCAGAACATGGAGTGGTCTACTGATGAACGAAGACTCACTGCCGGATGATTGGACATATACAGCGGGGGTTTTAGTGGGTATACAGCCATTGAGAATGAATGGTTCAAGGAATGGGATAGGATAATCTTTACAGAGGCTGGAGTCCCACACTAAGGTAGTTGTGCGTAATGGCATTTCCTCCCTGGACAACTTCCCGGCAATAACTAGATCTTTCTGGTAGACCCAGCGGATGACTTTGGAATGCTTCTGCAGACCAGATCTCATTATCCCAAACGCTCAAAAAAAAAAAAAAAAAAAAAAAAAAAAAAAAAAAAAAAAAAGATCCGAGATTGGCACAGCCAAAGTGAGATATAAATATGAGTCCGAGTCGGAACGGGAAAAGGGTGTCCATGGTCCATGGAGCAAAGGTTTCATCATCCAAAAGGTTTATCGCCACGAAATACCTGCAATTTGTTTGATGCGGGTGAGGAATCGAAAATAACGGGCGCACCGTTTTCAATCACAGTACTTGTTTCAGATCTAGTTCGGCTAACCACACCGATCCGAATATTTAGGCCGGCGTTTGTGAGGGCCGGCAGAGCGGGGGCAGGCTTCCAAGCGACACATGGACGTTCAGAGTTCAAGAGGAGAAGTGTGCACTCTGTCGCGCGTGGAGCATGTCGGTGAACGCTGTGAACTGAGTGGAGAGGGTCGGCTATCGCGGATACAGAGCGTGCTCAACGGCCGCAGAACATGGGGGGCGCGCGCTTAGGGCAGCGATCATTTCGTCGAGATTGTTGTTACAGCCCAACCCGAGCTCGAAACGCGCTACAGAGTGCAGAGCAGCGAGCAGCAGTGCCTGGAATAGCTGTGACGCTATAGTGTAAAGAGCTGCTGGAGGGCGCAAGATGAACGCCGGATAAAAGATGCCCCCACATCGGGAGATCGCTCGTCAGGTTGAGCACTCGGAGGCGGGGAAGTGGGTAAAATCGAGTGCGGCGAGGAGGGCGGGGATCGCGGCGGGCGGCTGCTGGAGGTCCGCGTCCATGACGACGAGGCGTGTGCCGCGCAGGACGGCGGGACTGAGCCCGCGCTCGCCGGTGCGCGTGCGGAGCAGGGTTGCGTAAAAGCGCGACTTCGGGATGACGTGTTAGTGCATGAACTTCGGATCACGGTACCGGGTATCCGTGTATAATCTGAGGCCTGAGTTCTCGTGGAGTTCTCTTTAAATTCGAGGACTGTATGTGCTGTATTAAGAGTTGTAGGTCGAAAAGAAAAACAGAAGCGAACTAAAAACCTGGAGGATCTCCCCAACGCCCGCCGGAGGATTCGAACCTCCTCACGTATGGGGGTGATTTGGCATTAATCAAGGAGAGCTTTCTATTTTTCAATGTAACATATAGAAGTATGGCTACTCTGGCCGGCCCTGTGAGCTTCAAAAACGCAAGAAAAAAATTCCTCGAGACTCCGACTCAACGAGGTTCGAAAAAAAAGCAAGGCAAAAACCTAGCATGGAGAGCTCAGCGCTCAGGCGCGGACTTTGGTACCTATGTAGGGTAAAATCACCGGATCCATTGAACCGTAAATAATCGCGTTCCTTAAATATGTTATCGACATGAAATACCTGCAATGTGTTAGATGCGGGTGAAGAGCCGAATATGGGCGCACCATTTCCCCCCGACTCGATCACAGTAGCTGTTTTGGACGTAGCCCTGCTACCCACTTCTATCCGAATATTTAAGCCGTCGTTTGCGAGGACCTGCAGAGCTGCCAGCAATGCGGGGGAAGGCTTCCACGAGAAACGGAATTGCAGCTGCGCTTCGAATCCTTCCAAAGAGGAGCTCGGGGGATGTGCACTCCGTCGCGTGTGGAGCATGTCGGTAAGCGCTATCATGTCGATGGAGAGGAGTTGGGTAGTGCGGATACAGAGCGTGTTCAGCCCCGGCAGAATAAGCGGGGAGCTTAGGGCATCGACGACTTTGTCAACATCGTTGCTGTTGCCCAACTCGAGCTCCAGACGGACTACAGAGTGCGGAACAGCAAGCAGCAACGCGGGAATAGGTGTGTCGTCATGTCTGTAAAGCGCTAAAGTGAGCTGCTGGAGGGTGCAAGATGAACGCCGTATAAAGGATCTCAGCACATCAGGAGAGTGATGGTCGAGATACTTCGTCAGCTCGAGCACTCGAAGGCGAGGAAGCGTCAAAAACTGCATGAGAGAGGATGGTCCCAGGTTCACTGAGAGGGATTCCAATGAGTTCAGTGCGATATGTGGGTGAGTACGTGCGGAATTATCGTCCGCGTCATAGGTTGTGAGTGTGAGCTTGACGAGCGCGGGACACTTGGGCAGGAGGTCCATGCACTCCTCTATCTTCATGTAGGAGACAATAACGAGCGACGTCAACTGCGACCACGGGAGGTCGAACTTTATAGCCGAGGTCGCAATGCGAACAGCACGAAGTAGTGGAGCGTCAGCGACAACGACATTATCGAGTACAGCATCTGGCGCGCCGTCCCCAGCGGGTTTGTGATGGATCGCGAACGCTATTCGCCGAAGCACTGGCAATGTCCTAAATCGGAGTCGTGAAAATGAAGTGAAGGGGAGCCCTAATGTCACATCCTTCCAGCGGTGAGAATGCTGGAGGCTGGTGTCGATCAGAGCGTCAGCCGCCACAGGATCGCTGCATTCGATCGAATAATTTAGCGGGAAGTCCCCCGAGCGCGATAGCCACATCTGTAGTAGCGCAATCGACCGATGGTTCGAAAAGGACAGAGATTGCCAGAGATCGCGGGCATTCAAGGCGATTTCCCGCCATTGCCGGCAGATTTGGCCCAAGAGCAGAGGGGCCTCTAACGGGGAGGGGCTGGGGCTGGGAGGTAATGTGCGGCGGAATATTTCGACCGTAATTTCGGTGGGAAGGGTGAGAACGGGGTATACGACGGAGTCTACTTCGCCTTGGAGGCGCAAGCGTTCAGCAGAGAGTGTGTCGATCAAGGCATTGAGAGCGGCCAATCGAGCACGGAGCCGTGAACGAGAGTCCGACGTCGCCGCATCGTCACGAAGGTCAGTGGGCCCAAACGAGCACAGTTGGCAAAAAGTCGTGGGCGGCATTTGAGGGAGGAGACGGCAGGATGAAAGAGAGATGACGTGGTAGTGGCGGTGCAGGCAGTTTGGAAACCTTCGGAGGAACCCTCCAAATGGGGTGACGACCCTCCGCAAAGCAGTAATATGCCCGGACCGGCAAAGCCGGTCCACGTCACCGAACTCCACTGGATTTCTACTGTACATACAGTAGACTTCAGTGGCGGGTCGTCAAATCCAGTCACCTCCACTGGATCTTATATATCCACTGAACTGCACCCCGTATCCACTGCTACAATGATCTATAAATACATTGTTTCCCTGCATTTAACCTGTGCTCTATACGCGTCGGATTTCAGCAAATCTCCAGTGCAATCCAGTGAACCCAAGACAGAAATCCACTTCATCGATTACCTGTATCCACTGTATTTATAACAGGATATCCACAGCATTTGATAAATTCTAATATACACCGGATCTCACCAGATCTCGTGGGATATTTAGTGGATTTCACTGTATTTCAAGCATAAATAATTCAGATCCAACAGGATTTTGTGTAATCTTTACTGTACCTCGAGCATAAATACACTGGCTCTGACGAGGTATCCATTGAAATTCACTGTAGTTATGCGATGAAGAATACACAACAGAGTAATCAGTGCCCTCTACTCTCTCCCAGAACTCAACGGCAAGTTCCGCCTCTTTGTTCTGCCCTCGCTTCTCCACCTGCCCCCCATTAAAATGTGGACCACAGAGTGGTAGTCGGTATAAATACACTGGATCTGACAGGATATCCACTGAAATTCACCATGTGCTCTGTTTGATCCTCTGTGAATTTCAAATTGTGAAAATCCAGTGGAATCCACTGAATGCAATTGGATGCTAGTGGCAGTACAAAGGGCATCACTGATCCGCGTTATCTAATCCATCGTGTTCATCATATCCTATTGATTACCGGTGACAGTGGATGTACACCGGTGACCTTTGTTGGTCCGGGTATAAAATTCCCGCAAAGCCCCGTGTTTTGACTTTTCTTTTCTAGGAGTGCAAACGGTCTTTCGTGGGTGTATATAATATTTGGGGAATTTTTGTTGTACGGAGTAGCAGGCAACTGATCTAAACAATTTGAATCACAGAACAGTTTGTGTCTGAAGCAAATATCATGGCTGGGATATTTAGTATACTGTCAGGCATCACTTATTGGATTCTCTTCTCTGTAGCCGAATACTTGTGACTTTTTTGAGCTCTTTGGCTTTTTTACAAAAAAGAATATTGGTCAGAAATGCAGAATCATCCATCATAGCAGTGATGAAAAGAAGAAGAAAAAAACTGAGCTTGGTAAAAATGACCCCGAACTTTTCAAATTGTCAACTTTCCCAGCTTTTCGGCTTTTTTGTACAATTCCAAAAAAGCTCCACAAGTTTTTTGTGAAAAGTTTGATGCAGTATAATAAATCCCCCCCCCCCTTGCGTCCTCAAAATTAAATCCAATGAGCGGGACTCTTGACCGGGGTCGAGAACCCCATGTGTTGTATTATGAGCTATAGATATTCATTATGAATAAAAACGAAACAGAAGAGAAACAAAAACAGAATGCTGTCCAATGCGCGCCGGAGGATTTGAACCTCGGTCCTCCGTCTGAAACTGAAACTGAAGTTTTTTTTTCGCCGTACCTGGCACTAAAGGCTATGCAGCAGTGCTTCTAGGTAGCCTAGACTGGGTATGTAGCAGTAACTATAAGGGGGGTATTTGGGGAAACTATTATATAAGTATCAGAGATGAATAAAAAGGTGATAACAAAAGAGGAAACTAGGTACGAGCTTGACCAGTGGGGGGAGAGAGAAGGATATGAAAGTGGTTCGAGAGGTTGACAAAATTTGTGCAAAAGTGAACAGGAGAGAGGAGAGGAGACATTAAGCAGGTATATGTAATGTAGGGTATTCAATGGACCGGTATAAAGAAGAAAGGTAAGATAAACAGAAGAGGAACTCAACTAAAACGGCGTGTCTGTGTGACGAAGTGAATGACGGGTTTGAGAAGTTTACAGCTGTTTCCGAAAACCTTGAGACTGATCAATTTTTTTTAGCTCGCACGGAATTTGATCCAGTGCTAAGGATTTCCTCTTTGGGCTCAGATCAACCGCCATTTTCGGATATGGCTTTCCCTCAATAATTTTCGTTCCTCCAAATAGAGCATCTCCCAGGCGTGAAAGTCATAGGGCCTGTCTGTGAGTCTGTCAGCTTCAAGTCCCCCAATTCAGAATTGTGATTTGGTGCCTGTATGAATTTCTTTTCAAAAACTTGAGTGCCGGCAGTTGAGTTCATTGGATCAAATTTTGACGTGGGCAAAAATTTCTGATCAGTCTCAAGGTTTTCGGAAACAGCTCCGAAGGTGATTCAGCAGGGTACGGACGTCAACTGGTCCCAGGATACCTGCACCATAAGATGTGAGTTGGAATGGTGGTCGCAGATGCTCCCAGGCCGGGCAGTGGAGGAGATAGTGAGCTCGTGTTTCTTTCGCTGCGCCACATGCCTCACAGGCCGGGGAGAGAGTCAGATGGCATCAGAATTCATGGGCATTAGGTGCAGAGAAGTCCATGCGAAGCTGCGCAAGGGTAGTGATATTGGTGCGAGATCTAGATGCGGATGAGAGATATGGGGTGCGCAGGATGAGGGATAGGGGTGCATCATCAATTACCCGGAGTCCACGTCCTAGGGTGGACACTTTCCACTGGGCGCTCCAGCGTTCGAGCGTAAGGGTGTTGATGGCTCGCTTGCATGTAGTCAAGGAGACGGAGACGGAAAGTGGTGGGGGAAGGCGTGTAGCAGCCTTTGCAGCATCGTCGGCGAATTCATTACCAGTAGTGCCGATGTGGGCAGGCGTCCAGAGATTGGTGATGCGAAGGCCTGGGAACCTCGCCATTGCCAAATGAGCTTGTTGTATTGAATTGACCGGAATTGGCTGGCACAAGGAGCAGTTGAGAGGATGGCCTTCAAACCGGCTTGGAAATCCGAGACGACCAGGATGTGATCCACGTCACCGGTCAGCGCACTTTACGTCGCCTGTAGACTCGTACCCAGTCTGTAATCAATTTCCGAAAAATGTGGCAGAAAGTGCTTGCCACATTTTTCGGCAATTGGTTACAGAGTCTACGTCGCCCGCACGGGGCCTCAATCTCCCCCTCCGCAACTTGGCCATCGCTCTGGGGAATGAGTATTCTCTCAACCACGGCACCGCCTTCCAATCGAACAGCTGCCCCACCCGCCGAGCCCTCCAACAAGGATCCATCCGTATACACCGGATCCGCTAGTAGCTCATTCAAGACACCGAGCGCGGGATTTGTCCAGGATGATCGTGGAAATGGGGAGAGCCTCAGCCCAGGGAGGTGTGTAGACTGAGTCGATTGGTTCCATACCCAACGAGAGGTCGGCATGCGAAGAGGTTACTAATGTCTGGGGAGGCTCTGAGGCATCAGATATTACAGGAGGGGCAGCCAAGGGTACTTGCCTTCCGCCAAGAGGCGGAGACAGACCCTTAGTGCGAGATTCAGTGACTGCCCCCCCTCGCTTTCAATGGGCGCCACTACCAACCAGGTCTGCGCGCGGATTCGTCGTAACATCTGTGGGGGAGCGGGACTTGCAACTGCGTATACGACCACCACGGGGTGGGATGTCTGCTGGCCAGCGGACGGCTGGGAGGCGCTCAACGTAATGAAGGGGTGATGCACGGTGTGTTAGACGGGGAGCTAGACCGAGTGCGGCATGAACCAGCGGCGTCCACTCACGTACATATTTCTTTTCAAATAACCGTGTATTAGTCAAAAGGAGCCTTCAATTGACCCTCCCTGTGAGTTGCGAACAAAGAAAAAAAATCACTCAAAACTCAGGAGTCAACGAGGTTCAAAAAGAAAGATTTCTTGCCCGTCAAGGGGGCGACATCATTAAAACTCAGGCGCGAAATTTGGTATGTACTGTAAAGCCTGGCGGGATGTAGCCCGGCAGCCTCAATATATAAAATGGGACTAGGTTGGGGAAAATCAAGACATTTTTTTTTCGAACATAAATTTATTGTGGGTCCCGGGAAGAATCATCAAGTATTCAATCTACTAAACTGAAGCGACGCAAGATATTCTACGAATGAACGGACCTCTTCCTCAGTGTTTTCCCTCTTCGATGTCCTTCTGGATGGATGAATTCAGAAAATGCAGCACTGGACACTTTCTCAAGATACCTTGGACAAATTGAAATCTGCAACAGTCATCGGAGACATGTCAAGTGTCATTCCCTACTCATGTAAATCAGGCAAACACTAGTTGACGCATGAAGTCGGCTCACCCTGTTTGGTTGCGCGACAAAGATAGAAGGCGAAGTAGCGGAAGGATGGGGACCCGTGTTTAAATTTACAGTGCATCCCTTTAGTCCGCGGAAGCGTAGACGTCCGTTGAGTCTAAGCTAGTCAATAATCACGAGTCAAGACAAAGAGAATAGAACTCACGAGGCAAGAAACGAGTTGGAAAGTACTGGAGACCGGATGTGATTAGTTACTTATCGAGCACCGAACTCCACCACTTACATTTGGCAAGAATTAGGTGAAATGAAAGGAATGTTACTAAAGGGTCATGTTTTACTTTTTCACGCAGTACCATTATGATGGTAGATGCGCACAATCGCTCCGAAGCAAATACTATCCCCAGAGTAAGCGATGAATACGACGCTCGTCAGATTGGGGAATGGCTTACAAGAAGTATCACGATCACACTGCATCCACTGAATAAGAAAAAAAATCAGACCAACGACAATAATTTTGAGCGGATCATATCACTGACCCTGTGGCCATCCCGGACTCTGCCGCACTTAGTCTATCAGAACTTGAACTGGTCATGACGAAGTAGTCTTACTGAGTATCCACAGGACGAGAGTGTCGACCATTCTTCTGGTCCTACACAGCTTAGGGGAGACCATTAGACCGAATGAATAGATCAACGCACTCGCCGACTCCTGACATCCGCATGGTCCGTGGGCAATAGCACAAGGATATCGCAATAATGATGTCGGCGCTCACACCGAGTGAGAGTACTAGAACCACGAGAACGTTATACATTCCCTGAAGTTCCGAAAGTTGTTTTAAACGCCACATAACAACTAGCAAGCCAAAAGCGCAGACAGAACGCAAAAATGTCAACATCCAGCATATGATTGTAATTGCCCATCACCCAGACAATTTTCGAATTCGGTGGGCAAAAAAGCCCTCCAGTACGATTAGTTCTTCTCCGTACAATCAAGAGAAGGATACGCACTTGGACCATGCAATTTATTGGTACAGAGAACAAAATCTTCACATCCAGAGAGTGTGGTGGTCTTTGGATGTATTGGGATTGGCCATAGAAGGTCACGGTCATTGAGTAGATCCATTTTGACCTAAGAATAGACTGAAATTTTACCATTCACTTCACGTACTGCGTACCAGGTCGAGATGATATGGCCAAGCTCGAGAATCCTGAATGGAATGTCAGTTAAGTTGAGGATGGCTGTTGCTGAACACTGGAACCATAAGAGTCCAACCTGCTGAGAACTTCAGCGACTGATCGCTCACAGACTGAGTGGACAGCATACCGTTGATTTTAACAGCTTGGGGTCCGTGGCAAATTGTCCATAGTAATAAAATGTCTGGAGTGTTGCAATTCTGAAGAGGAGTGTGCTGCAAACGCCCCCGATTTCAACAGCGCCGAGCGTGTCGTCGAGCGACGGTATGGCGTTGTGTGACATTGATAGCACCAGGGAACTGGAAAGACGGTCGGCGTTTGAGTTGCACGTTGCCCCTCGCTATATACAAACCGAGATTTCCCGCTGTGGACCGAAATACATCCGAAATACCCAAGGGATACTGTTCTGGCACCGCAGATGTCCACAGGTGGATAACTTAGAGTATTAGACCTGATATATTAGCGGGAGAGTTTGATATATCCTCGTCGTCCCTGCGCTGCAAGCCATTGATATATCAGATCACTTGCGGTATGTGTTCGAGTTCTAGTTTTGAGGGCCTCGATTTGTCACTGACCGATCGGCACTTACCTCTTATTATGATGGGAGAATTAGGAAGGAGACTTCTGAGGTGTGCTCGAGCTCTTCTTGACGCAGTGATTCAAGGCTTCAAGTCAGTTTTGGAATTGTTAGAGGGGATGTAGGCGCGACAAATTCCCGCTTAAGGTCCGGTGGCAAATGAGACGGGGTCGGGCAGTACAATCGTGGCAGATGTGGAGAGTATGGTAGTGGATATATCAGACCTGATGTATCAGCAGGGGAGTTCGAGATATCGTCGTCCGTCCGGATCCCTACGCCGCAAGCCATTGATATAAGTATCAGATCACATGTGTTAGAGGGTGGCGGCGGCGAGGAAGGGCGCGGCGGGGCCAGACAGGCGGCGGTCCAGCGCCCACACAGGCAGCGACGAGCATATAGACGACAGGATGCCGGCCGGTAGGTCGTTAGTGGCGGTGCAGAACTGTCGGATCACCGATCATGGGATTGTGTCGTCTTAGCCGACGAGATGGAGCGGGGATTTTTCAAGGCCTCTGTGTCTTCCTTCAGACTACCTTCGACTCCAGCTCCCTAACCTGCTGTTGATCAATTCAACTTGCCCTCCAAGTTTGTGCCTTCAAACCGTGCGGGAGCAGTGATGGCTCCCTTGCATTAAACACTCACTTCATCCGTCATTCAGAACGAGCGCTGAGGAAGGTCTGGTTGTCTGATTTAGACCGGTGATAACCTGGAGCGTACTCGTGTTGATGGCGGCGCAGAACTGTCAGGAACCTTCTACTTCCGACTTGGATCACCGCGTCGTATTGCCCAGCGGGGCCCAGCCGACGAGATGGAGCGGGAGCAGGATGAGGGACCGCAGGCCACGAAACGAGCGAGGCGTAACGTGAACATTTTCTCTTTGGCCTTCTGCTGGCTGCTCATAAGGCAAGCCAATGGCAAGGACCAGCTTACCCCAAGCGTAGTAAGTATTATCCGGCGAATAATCCTTCCTCGCCCAAGGCCTGGCGCCTTCGCAGCCGCTATCCATCCCGGTTGATTCGGAAATTCTTCGAGTTCGCATTTCTACTGGGTCCTGAATGAGTGGCCCCGGCTCGATGCTGACGTGGACTTGCCGAGTTTCTAACGAAGCCGCCTGAGCCCGAACTTCTGCTTCATGGAGCATGCGAAACGGCATATATGCCTCGGCACTGGGCAAGCTCAATGACGAGGATACCTACTGGGCTTCAAATGATAACACGAGTTGATGACATTGACGACCGGGCCTGTGGCCACCGGCCTTCATTCCAGCTGTAGCGGCGACGACGCGTATGTGCGGCACCTCTCAGGATGCCTATAATAACGGCTGCACCAGGCTTACACTCTGGAACATATTAGACACCCAACCAGCCCTCTTCACCCTCTCCAACACAATATGGGAAACTTCCTCGCAAAAATCGCCCCGAATTCTGAACTTTCATCCGATCTCTTGCCCCCCGCGTCCAAGTTTATCCCAGAACGAGATATACCGGATCTGTTGGGAAAGGCAAGTCTGTGCGCTTGTCGCGCCTCTGACCGCCACTGACTCATGTAGCAGGTTGTTCTCGTTACGGGTGGAAACACCGGGATAGGTTATCACACCGTGAAACAGCTCCTTCTCAAGAACGCAAAGGTTTACCTTGCTGCACGATCGGCTGAGAAGGGCGCCGAGGCAATCCGGAGACTCGAAGAAGAAACAAAAAAGACTGCGATTTTCATTCAGCTTGATCTCGCCGACCTGAGGAGCGTGCGCAAGGCGGCCGACGCATTTCTGGCACAGGAGTCGCACCTCGATATTCTGTTCAACAATGGGTACTTCAAATCCTATTTATTCCACTGCGTCTTTTACGTTCCTCTTTCCCAATAGTGGAGTCATGATATCTCCCACTGAACAGCTTACAGCTCAAAAATACGACCTGCGTACGAATACGATTCTCTTCCGGGTCTTCATCGCCACTGACAAATTGATTTTTTCTCTCAGAATTCGGCACAAACGTCATCGGACATTATTTCTTGACTGAACTTCTCGTGGGCCGCCGCCATTTGTCAGCCAATCGTCTATGTATATTTACCATCCTTCCCCGCAGATCCCCGCACTCGCCGCTTCTCAAAAGGCTACCAACGTCCCCGCACGCGTTATCAACACGTCCTCGTCGGGGCACAAATTTGCGCCAGCCGGAAACCATCGACTTTGTGTCGCTGCGGGGCGGACCGGCCCGCGACGCCCTGATTAAGAAATGGGGAAGCTTCCGCGCCCCATGGTCCGTTTAACCAGTTGTGTCTCGTTTTTCTGCCCATTTATTGACTGGGTGCATCCAGGCGTCTCTACGGCGAGAGCAAACTGGGGAACATAATCATCTCGAACCACCTCACCAAGGCGCACGCGGATATCCTCGTCTCCTGTGCGCTCCACCCCGGCGGAATCCGCACCGAGCTGCAGCGGTGCGTCCTCTCCGCGATCCACACTCAATTTGTGCATTTTTATAATCGGTTCTACCATAGACACGCCGCCGGCTGGCTGCAACAACTGTCGCAGCTGCTGCTATATCCCGCACCGTGCGTCCGCTAATTCATCTGGCTATCAGTTATTTAATATCCGCAGAATGGGGGCATACACACAGCTCTGGGCCGGGACGACGGCATTCCCAACGCAAATCAACGGAAAGATGCGAGCGGCGGCTTTCAATCCGGCCACGTCGAACTAACTTTTATTTTATTTTAAATAGTACTTGATCCCATGGGCGCGCATCGGCAGGGCTGCACCGAGTGCCGCCAACACCAAGCTGGAGGAGGACGTGATTGCTTATTTGAAGGAGCAGGTGGATGGGTACTGAGTGTTGGGCACGTGTACTGTCGCAGACTGTACTTCTACATCATATCATACGAAGAACACTAGGTTCGTAATTTGGAACTTTCAGGGAAAATGTAAGTCGAGAAATTTGCTAGTTCAACCCAGAAAATGAGGATATAAGTATGAGCTCTAGATATCGGCTTCTCGCCAGCTCGTCGCGGCCAAGATGATCTCAGAGTCGATATGAACTCCGAAGCAGTAATATTTCAGTTCGGTGTCTAATTTTTTTGAGGCCAGGAAATGGAAGTACAGTATCAAAGATGTTTCCGAGCTCCTCGCCAATCTTCGAATGGCTCAGCGTGGCCACCATACAGATTTCAGGCTAAAGACGAATTGCATCTGCATGCAGCTTAGAAATTGAGATATGG
The DNA here is from genome assembly GCA_029282285.1 of Mycena rebaudengoi. Lineage (NCBI taxonomy): Eukaryota > Fungi > Basidiomycota > Agaricomycetes > Agaricales > Mycenaceae > Mycena > Mycena rebaudengoi. Next base: position 818,930 of record JARJCX010000060.1, read on the forward strand.
AAAATAAGCTGTAGGAGCGCTCTCGAGCGCCAACGTGTCCGTTGGAGGCTGCACTGTAATCCTCTCCCATGACGTCGCAGCGGCAAAAAAGTAAGAAGTGGGTCCAAAACATAGAGGGGGACTAACGAGGAGCTTGCGGCTTTCCATGTTATATCTTACAGCCGTCGTCACGTATTGTAGCTTTTCTGTGTCGCATCTGCAGCCATCGAGTAGCTGTCGGTTTCCTTTCTCACTTCGCCGGAGGATGAACCTTCGACGAGATGTGTACATGTACAATAGATGTTTTGGGAAACCTGCTCGTAAATTTGCTCCCAACCGCTCTCCGTTTACCAGCCTCACTAGAGGCTCGTATTCTTTGGTCGCGCAGATGACATCCATCATCGACATCTCTTCCTCGTTTCCACCAGAGCTTGAGCGGGAAACCTTCGAAATCGCAGCGATGGGACATCCTGAGATGATGCCCACACTCCTTCTGGTCGCCCAACGCGTCCGTCTGTGGTGAGGTTGAATGGACTTGGATCTTTCCAAACAGTCAAATATGTCAATGATCAGGATTGAGCCTCTGTTATATCGGAGCTTGATTTTTGGCCTATCGCAACGAAAGACAGGCGCCCTTCTCCAGGCAATTCGTCTTCGGCCAGAAAAAAATGAACCGATACACGAAAAATCCAATGATAATGGGCACATCAGACAAACGCATGGATATCCTCTCGGTGTGCAGTGGCGCCCGGAGGCTCGCATTGTCTGATACACACGCGACAATCCTCCCTCTCCTCGAAAAGATGAACTGGCAATATCTCCCGCCAAACTCGAGTACCTGTTTGGTCCAGCGCGCATTGGTGAAATAAACCTCACGCGGCCCCATCTCGATCTGTGGGACAAATTGGACGCAAGCCTCGCCGTTGCCGTTTCCTGCGCTCACCCACCTGTGCCTAATAGTACCGGAGGGTCCTGCCGTCCTTCTTCCCATTCTTCGGAGCTCCAGGTCTTAGTCAATATGTATCTCATAGAGCGATCCATGGACCGCGTTAAAGAGGCGCCCTACTCAATCGACGATCCTCGCTTCGTTATGATTGTCGTCATGAGGTACCTCGAGGACTGGCTCGTCGGCGCGAATGGAGGGACAGACTTCTGGGTCCGCGCAGAGCTGTTTGTCGCCAAAAAGCGACGCGGGGAAATCCAACCTGGTCTGTCGCCTCCATATTGGCCTCTCCATGCTGATCTTCATATTCACCATTTAGCGACTCGATGCAGGATTGAAGAATCGGACTCCCGCCTCGGATCAAGGTCCTGATCTGGCAAAAGTGGCGGCAATATTTTCCCGGATGCGGATGCCGATCCTGCCTTTATCGCGCTCCCTTCCCTTCATCGCCACCATACCTAGACCATACCCCCGACTATCTGGGATTCTTTTTTCTCCGAGTCGTACCCATCCTCGTCACTTAGTTACTTCGCTTATAAATGAGAAAGTCCGTGAGTTTGATGTAAAAGTGTGAAAGTTCATCATTTTAGCTGATTTCTGGAAAGCTCGTCACTTTCGGACATGCGCGACCGATGCGCTTGCCATGTGTATTGTTTGATCACCCAAATTATGGAACGCCTCGACGTTCTTTGTTACCACCATTTACACCCGCGCCGGCGATTCGCAGTCGCGTGCTCGCTCGTTATGGACTATAACGCGTTTTCGGACGATATATGGTGTTCTTGAAGTGATGACCAAATTCTTCTTGGCGTGTTCGCGCCCCCCATGCCCGTAAGAGTCCGCCCACCAAACCCAGCACGATGAATTTCTATTGGCTGACGAGAACATCGCTCAAACCCATGCAGATGATCACGGTGCTACCAAGGTGTCTCGAAGTAAACACTCCACCGCTCAAGGTTTGTCCCGTTAATGTGGGAAAAATTTAATGTTCCCCTGAATGCATCGACATCTGCCGGTAGCGGGACTGTCAGGAACGAACCAATACCAGGTGAGACTAATAGCCTGGAATATTTACCGAAGACGTACCACGAGCTGAAACTTCTTTGACAGCTCCGATGCCAACCACGTCCAAGCCGCCGAGGCCTGTTCACAAATGTTCTGGGTCTGTCCTTGGAGTGAGATGTGCCTCCCAAGCGTCTGAAGCTTGGGCCCTGAAAGGGTGGGGGGTCGAGAGATGGTGTAAGCATTACTGCGGTGGAATACGCTCAGAAGCACTGGAGAGGGACACCCTGAAATGCTGAATTCCATTCTACCAGACAACATTCAAGTCAAGTAGATAATTTCTTGCCTTACCATTATCCTCTAATACACATCTTTGAATACAAATGGATTTGAAAGTGTTCATGATCGATCCAATTTGTTGTTACAGTCGAACAAGGGCGTGAACAAGTTAGCTGTCCGAAGCTGATATGGCACGGTGCGGGATTTTATGTATTTCTAAATTTATTTGGGTGAGCTCAGAAACACCTCGGGGTGATGGATAAGATAAAAATTTCCCGTTGAGACCAAGTGAAAGCTCTGATTGCCAGAGGACCCCGTGTCGCAAGCAAATGGCCCACGGAATGGGTACGGCAGCCTCGGCAACTGAACGCGGTCATGTGGCTATCGTCAAGTGACGAGCTTTCACGGTGTGCAGAGGAAGTGACGAAGTTATACTAAATATAGTTACTCACGAACTTTCAGGGAATACCATCAACCTCACGAACTTCCACAACGCTAACCGAAGTAACTAAGTGACAAGGATGGCGCGGACTCTTTTTCTCCACCACCAGCGATAGCAGCGAGGCCAACATGCGATGCTGAACAGTGACGGCGAGCCCGCTAAGCCGCTCAGCTCCTAACTCATGCGCCACACTGCCTGTTGACGTCACCCGCTGCGCCGCTAATGCGAATCGCCCGCTATTGCTAGAGTCGCATGTCTCAGTCGCATTGCGTTGAGTGCGGCGGGTGTCTGTACCATTCTAAGGGCTCACGCTCCTTTTTTCACACTGTGGATTCCATATTGCTGCCTACGCGCATTCTCTTCCATTCAACATCGAAGGCAGACTTTGGACGGAGAAACAACAGAGTACGTGCAGAACCTCAGCATCAGCTGTCTACATCGATTACCGCGAACACATCCTATCCCCCACCGACATCTGATTCTCCCACCACATTTGATTACACCGTCGTACCCGCAAAAATTCTGCGTACTCAAGAGAAAACCCTGGCCAGGGTTTTTGGGCCGGTGGAATTACATATGTACTCCATTGAAGTCCAAGAAGATGGGCAGCAAAACTGCCGTTCCTAGGGCGTCTGCTTTTCCAGTGCTTGATGCATCTCATTGATTCCGCGAGAACTTCGGTCATGCGTCCAGGCGAATGCTTCAGATTCAACTCCGACCGCCATTCCGCCCACCAAATATATAAAAAGACGCTGGAATGCAAGTAGAAACGGTGTCCCCTCTACTCTGCCTGGCGCCGCTATGGGGCCCGCCCCTCTGCGAATGGCAACGGGATTGTGGAGGAAACCATTCAGGCGGCTGCGGCGGCAATTACCTTAGGTGGATTTCATCCTAACTTTCCTTATCGCCCTAAGAGAATCGGCTGACGTCTTTCCCCCTCTGAAGAGCGTAGCTGGGTGCGTTGTTTCCATCTGGACAATTTCCAAGGTGCGCAAGATCGGTGTGAATGCCAAATCATAAATGTGACTGACGCAGCATGTCTGGAGAGTCAGAAGCTCGAAACAAGACGCCGAAACTGGCGCATCGGGTGATGGCGATATTGGAGTTCCTGGCGGATACAATCCCGGATGCGCAGAATATTTCGCCCCTCTTCTGGAACGAATTGAATACCTCGAATGGTGCGTCTTTGACGATTCAGTTGTCATACTTATATACCAATATGTATATTTTTTCAGGTTGCTGTACGAAATTTGCAAAGAAATGTGGAGACTTACATGGCGAGGCCGCCTGTCGGGCATTTTCCCTTTGAATGAGCGCGAGGGCAGTCTAGAGCGATACAAATCTAGGCTGGACATGGTGTGCCAAGACTTTCTCGTCAGTACAACCATGGCCCATCTCGTGCCACGATGTTACATTGACTACTAAATTTGGCAAATTCGACTTGAAATTTCCGTCGAAGATATCCACCAGGAGCTCGGAGCCGTGAGCCTGAATACCATCGCTTTAATACAATCCAAAGTGTGTCCTTCATTTGTGCCAACATCGTGCCTGACCCTTTCGCATAGGGAAACCTACGCAATCAGGTTTTGTTCTTTTATTTTGTTGATACGCTGTATATAGCCTCTCGTCTGTCTTCCACAGTGGCCAAATTTCGTGACTACTGCAGGAGGGGGACGAGGGCTACATGAATGCGTAATAGTGATTTATTTCCGCACTTGACGAGTAGGATGAAGATTTGGTGTTAAATACCCATAATTCACTGCATTACCTGTAGGTCATGGTCTATGAGCCATCCATACCACAGGTTTCTGTCCCATCAAGCCTTTCAAGAAACGAGAGGCGTAGGGCCTGGAGACAGGATTCCTGGACTACACAATAGATTCAATGCCAGTCAGTTGAAATAATGTCATGCCGTTCTTCTCTCAGTTTCAAATCAGCGCCATTTCTCCAAAAGTTTATTGGACCAAATGGTATTGGCCTATCAACTCGCCTAAGACGCGTCGCGACGCGTCTTTGGTGATCACATGAGCGTGCATGCCCAGGCAGTGCGCTTGATGTGACGTCAGTGCGTCTTCTGCGCCGAGTAGAAAGCCAATCCGAGGCACTCTACGAGTTGGAGTGTGCGCTGCGTCCAATTCGATGGCCCAATTCAAAGCTTTTGGCTGTCGTTGGGACCGTGGACGGCACACGCATCATGCACTCGCAAACTCCCGCAATCTGGCGAGCGCTAATTCTAGCCGCCGGACAAGGTATGACTCCCAATGCTGTATCTACACTGCCCCTGTCTATGATATAAAGGAGATCTTGATTCCGCCTTATACATATTATCCCCCGTCTTCCAGAAGTCCGAATTATGTTTATATTTCCTACCGGAGCGTTTGTGGCTCAGGCTTGTCTCCTTCTGCTGGGTTCTATCCCTCGTTGACTATTCGTCCACTGCAGGTTGGGCTAGGCTTGGCGCGTATTTGTCTCGGAACAGATCTTCTGGCTCCGCGTCGGCGCGCGCTGATAATCGGCATAAGCACTATCCCGAGCATGCAGCAATCTGACACGTCAGAAACTGTGGCTTCCGACATCAGCACTACTGATAGGCTGACTGGTCCTCACGACGACGCTAAATGCTTCAAGAGCCTCCTCATTAGTGAGTTCTGGGTAGTTTCAAGTTTTAATTTTGGTTGCTCATTACCCCTCAGAATTAGGGTACAAGGAGGGCGATATTGTTGTGTTGATTGACGACCCTGATGCAGGCCCGGAGTTTCAGCCGACATACACCAATATTGTGAGTCGTCTTCTGAGTGCATCTTCCATTGTTTGAACAAGCCGCGCCATAGATGCGGGAGTTGGACCGATTTATGAGCGGACAAAAACCTGGAGATAAGTTTGTGTTCGGCTGTATGTCTTCACCCACTGCGTTGTGCGTGAGATCTGACTGTCGCTTAGATGCTGGACACTGCTATCAGAAGCCAAATATCGACGGCACTGAGTATGATGGTTTAGACGAATGTGAGACCACATCTTCCTCACGGTCAGAACTATTTTTGAAATATCCTTAGTTATAATTCCGTCGGACGCCAGTAATTTTATGAAAGATAACCCGGACTATTCGCAGGTTATCCTGGATGATGTACCTTACCACCCTTTTCCACCGCGAAATATGCTAATGAGTCACAATTTAGGTGCTGAAGCAAAAGCTCATCGAGCCTTTACTTCCAGGCAGTCAGCTAATTGCTGTTCTGGACACATGCCATTCTGCGACGCTGCTGGGTATTGGTTCTAGATCTCTCTCGCTTTTCTCCTGACATTACGACGTAGACCTCGAGCACGACAAATGTAATCGCAGTGGATCATTAAGCAGTCTTGGTAGGTTTACTCTCCACGAATGCCTCTATTAATTCTCATTCACTTGCAGCCCGTAGAAGCTTCCGCCGGATCCGAGAGTCGTTTCAGGCAGATAATGTTGAATTTAACGCCGAAAGTGTCATTGGATGCTCGAAAGTTGCGACAAAACCGAGGCCAAATTTCTGCTCCGGTTACTGCTGTCGCCCGTGGATCCCATCCCCGATGCGCGTACCTGTTGTATGTATTTTTGGCGTAAACTCGTATATATTTGACTTTTTCCTATCGCAGTTATGTTTCTCAGCCTGTAAAGACTCGCAAGAAGTTTTTGAGGACCCGGAAGGCAAATCACTGATGAGGACATTCGTGGATGTATTGAGTACGTCTTGTACACCGTTTTTCATTCTATTGAATATTCTCCCTCAGGCCGTAACCCTGCGCCAACTCTCGCGGAGCTGATGACGGCATGCAGTTCGAAATCGCTAGCTACACTACGTGATTTGCGAAAAGAGGCCAAAGGAGTGGGCAAATTTCTACCATGGCGTCCGCAGGTTGTATATATAATTTCTAAAACTGCCGGCATTCCGCTGACAATGATGTGTTTCTGAAACAGTTGTCGAGCCTTCAGCCCCTGGTAAGCCACAGAAATGAGGAAAGAGCTCGCACTGATCCACTCTCAGCACTTGCAAGCGCGATTGTCTCTTTAATTCGATGGTCCTGTTTCATAAACAGGGACTCTCTCCTTGTGAACGCCATACACATTCTGCATACATGCTGCCTAAGTTAATTGGGTTTTCTGTTGTATACCATTCATTTTCGGGGCTATTTGATGTATCCTTCACCAGTTCCTAGCATTGCTTTTCAATCCGCTTATACCATCGCGACCCCAGGTTCCTCTCGGTCCATCCTCAACAGGCAGGCGAATCTGGCGCGCGCTGAAATGAACGCCGATGAGGTGATACAATACAACCCCAGCATTAAACCCATAGCCACGCCGAGCAATATCATCGCGACCTCAAAACTCAAACGTCCCATGACGAAGAGAATAGCGTTGCCCAGGAGGAGTACGGATCCCCATAAGTGAAGGGCTTTTGGCAGCGAGAAAACCAAGGCCACCAGTTGAAATTTGAAGAATTGTGACTGGATTGTGTCGAGGTAGTCCATCTACATAGAAGATTCAACCCCACGGTTGAAACAATAACGGGAAGAGCTTACCGCCTTTGCAGCAGTGATGTTTTTCATCGATTCGTATTTGTGAATTAAAAAGGTCGAAGCAATCAAGCTACAACCGAACAACGAAGCGGAAACCGCGAGGAATGCCGAATTTGAAGAGCCTAACAGCAAAAATGGCAGGTGTAACCTAAGGTTCACGATTTCGGTCAGGAGGATTTTCCAAAATAACAGAATCTACACACAGAAGTCCCGAGAGTGCCTATCGTGTATAAGTAATTTCAGAGAAAATGATGGGCGGTGAATGCTTACTACGGGAGTTGCTCTTCGCCAGTGCTGAAGACAATCCTCCATGAAAGTTTTCCAGTGGTTAGCGTAGACAATGCGGTCCACGAAGACATCGTTTAACCGTTCGAGAAACTCATCCGAAGCCGTGAAGGAAATTGTGGAGATGACAGTGGACACCCAGGTGTACTTTTCCTGGTCATCGTAGAGAATGGCCTGATCCCTAGAAAGCCTTGCATGTTCTTGGCCATAGTGCGTCAAGTACATGTTGTGGTCTGAAAAGACCGTTAAGATATACCACTGTGGTTGAATTTCGTACATACCGACTAGCGCCCATAAGCGAGCTGGTGTATGATGAGATGGTGATTTCCCCTGATAAGCAACCACATACCAACAATCCACGTCGTGTGGCGGTCAGAGAGATTATCTGGAACTCGAGTTCACTGACGATTAAGTCATGATCCATAATATTAAATCCAGACCTTTCGATTGTTTTAGAATCTTCATGAATGTGGTGCAATCCTTGGCCGTGTAAGGAAAAGTCGAAACGCGAGATGTCATCTGGTCTTGAGGTGGATTGAGGCGCAAACGGACGAAAAATAAGTATGCAATTCACGAACCACAGGCACCATGAGAAAAGACGGATATGAGGGCATCGATGGTTTGTGTTGAAAGTGTCATGCTTGGAAAACGTTCGACATGAATCCAATAAAGCTCCCGCAACAGTATCTCTGCATGATAAAATGTCGGATATAGTTCTCCGGAAAAATAGCATGCCTACGCAGATGTGACGGCGAAACGACAGGAGGAAGTCCCAGGTCTTGAGTATTACAAATGTCCAACCAGACTTGGGAACGCGTTGCATGGTCGACGAAGTAGTAATCGCAGTTGCTGGCATCAGTTTTGATGAAGAGCTCGATTTCGGAGGAAATCTGAACTTTCTTTTCCGCTAGGCGAGCCTCAATATACAAAATCCAGGCGCACACCCTCTCCAAGACCGCGGATTGATACATGTAGTCTTCTGTCACAACCCGTAAAGATCCGGTGAAAGCAAAGTACAACTTTCCCTCCGGGTGGACATGCGCGGACCAGTTTGAAGGGAGGTATTCCGGTCTGTGAGGATTTGGGATTAAAGAAATCGGTGCGTTGGTCCACATACTCGGGCTCCGCGTTCAGGTTCGTCAACCCGGGATATATGTCCGTATGAAAGGGATCCACACTGGTAGACGTTGAAGATCAAAGAATTCAACAGCAGGGTACTGACATTACGCCTCCTTCATACCGGCCGGTATCGTTCGAGGTAATCGGCCGCAAGTGACCCAATAATTTGATGTGTTCAGCGTCGGACGACGCATAGAGAGCCATTCGAGAGATTGGATAGCCAGCGATGAGAACCTAACCAGTATCACGGTCATGAAGAACTAAGTACGAAATTCTACGTCTTTATACAAACGTTTTGGGCGCCCATGTGCGATGCTGTATAATCCTTACTTTTGGCGTCCAAAGACCATCAGACGCAGGCTGTAAGAAATCAGAACCTAGCACACAGTGCCCGGTGAAAGGTGGCAAGACAGCCTCAAGGCTGCGCCTGCCACGATAGACGCTGACCAATAGACGCTGATCGGCAGCAGACGGTGCGGGAATAGCCGAAGTCAACTTGAAGAGACGACAATTGTTCCGCTCCTGCAGCAGATGAATGACAGCACCTAGGGGCGCTCGATCCCTCCAAAATAGTTGAGCTTAATCGATATCCATCTTCATTTCAGCCAGTCTCCACTAGTGCCCGCTGCACTAGCGCCCACTTGCACTGGCGCCTGCCAGGCGCTCATCTAAAATCCGCATCCTGTCGGATTCCAGGGTCCGGGAAGTGTAATGATGCGTTGTGATTAGGTCTTGATGTTCAGCTCATTTAAATTTCTTCTGTTGGAAAGAAATTTGGAATAACAGCTAACTGTGGCAGTGCCACAATTGAAACCGCATGGTCTACAGCATTTCCTGCTGTGTACCTCACACATGTAATATTGCACCAACTTCTATTAGAGAAGTCAACAGTAGATGTTTGTGGTCCCGGATGTGTCAATATCGTCTTGCAAATAATGTGTCTCACAAATTGTGGATTTCGGTCAATAGTGGTGAAAATATTGCGAGTCAAAGTTAAACAGCAGGGTATCATAGCTATATCTACAGCCCGTATTAATAGCGCATACAGCTGCATTTTAACATCAGGATTCACTGCATATAAGAGTCAGATGCAGTCGCGGTCTCAAACACCCCTCGTTGAGAGCTGCTCCACCCCAAAAATTAGCAATGACTTCTATCCTCCAGCCTATCATAGACGCATGCACGTCAGTGTATACGTAGACGTCTGTCTAATGATATTTGACGTTCATCTTTTATCCAGGCGTCTTGTGGATGGCTCCAAGCGTCTGAGCGTTAAAGGCAACAAGGCTTCTAGGTCGCAAGTATTCATTAATTCTCGTCATCGGCGGTGATTCAGATAACTTCAATCAGATACAAACCCCGTGGACCTACAGATAAACTCTCAACCGGAACCCGCGGCGATTCACGAAGTCAGTCCCAAGGCAATAAGCATGCATCCGGGAAGCCTGCGACATCGTCCAAACCAGCCAAGCCTGCCACGCCCGCTAAACCTTCGACGTCGGCCAAGCATAAGCCTGCCAATCCATTCAGAAAGTGAAGGAGGTGATAATCGATGGGCGGACGCTAGCCTATTTTCTTCTTCTTCTGGGAACCTGGTTGATATACTATACTCGGACTGAGGAAGCAAGCGGAGATTTACGATGATTGTTGTCTACCCTACCCTCATGTCTTTGCATCATTCATTTAATGGAGATCATACAGCATATAATGGCGGCCAGAACTCATTTGAACGGCCACATGACGAGAGTGCGGGATGTAACGCCTGTCGATGATCCCGGATCTATCATATCCTTCTAGAATAGGTTACTGGACGTCAATCTGAGTTGTCCCTGTCCCGAGGGTAAGATATGACACCGGCACTTTCCCTTTCGGATTGGGGGGAAATAGAGTATCGTGTGACTGGGATCCATCGGGAGTATTTCGCCAGCATCGACGCTGACCACGTCCTCGAGCCCTGACATGTATCCCGATCTGCGGGAGAGGGCTACTCGACGAGAATCGGCAAGATACAGCTCAGACCACCCATAGTTGCGATCTTCTGCGGAGTCGAGGGTCCAATGACATAAGCAGGAGACTAAAGGGAGACTACGACTTGGGGTAAAGGGCCGTGGCGTTGCCCGGCATGCAACTCGTACTTACTTTTTTTTTTTGTTATATGTTCCAAGTACCAAATGATAAGATTAGGCATAAGAATAAAATAATATCAGAAGAAGAATGGCCTCGCATCGCCTTCGGCATCCCGTCCCAGGGTTTCTCAAAGTTGATGCGCTGCGGTGGGCGGGAGGCGCAGCGCAGCGGGCCGACTTGTTGATGCGCTGCAGTGGGCGGGAGGCGCATGGTGATGCGGGATGCTCAGTGCAGCGGCGCAGGGCGGAGCGGGCCAGTGCATAGGTGTGGAAGATTAGGGAGCGCTCGTTGATGCGATACGAGAGTCAGTAGAACGAAGCAGTGAAATCAAATAACAAACCACTGGACCATCAACAATATTTGAAGACAGATTGTGCAGGGATAGTGTTGAATCCAGTGCAGGTGTGGAACAATTCACCATTGGCTATTGTTCATATACTCCAAAACCGGGCCATAAACAAATGAGTGCCGTAAAATAAATGCGCATTTGATAGCAGTATGCGGGATCGGCTCAAACATGGTGGTGTAGTGTATTGCTATTTTCCCAAGAAATTCCCTGGAAGGACATGTTCAAGGCAGCGTCACACCCCAATTGTTGATGGAATTGGGAGTGTAGGGGGTAGGTAGATTTGGGCTACAAAGTGTCATCTAATCTGTATTGGGGTAGCCAGATTATATAAAAAGTAATAGGATCATTTAGGGTGAACATACGTACTTCTAGCATATTTATTAGCAGGGGGTTCAGCTAGTAACGGGCAGGAGGGAGCATGTTGGGGGTGTGAGTGTGTAAGAGAGTTGGCGGGCGGTTAGGGGGCGGGAGCTGTTGCGAGGCGGGTCGATACCGACACAGGAGGCGGGGCAGGCGGTGCTGTGGGCGGGAGGCGCATTGGAGGCCCCGTGAAGCTCCTGCCAAAGGTTGTCCGGAACATAAGCTTTTTCAGGGCGAAAATTTTGAAAATCCTTGTCCAAACATAAGCTTTTTCAGGCCATCTTCCAACCGTTTCATCCAAATTTCACAAGACATTTGACCCAATCTTGTACTGATATTAGTCTTAATCTTGAATTGATCCATCGCGAAATGCCGACCTCGGCATTTCCGGCATTTCATTCTTCTCTCTTACCTCTCACGATGCATGCCACCACTGCCAGCGGCGTCGGTTGGGTTTCGCGCTTCCATCATTAACGTATTCAATCCCTTCTTAGGAAATACAATGCCACTCGTCCGATTCCTTTTTTTTTTGGTAATAAGGCCCCCAATCAGATGATGAGGATGAAGATGACGCAGAAGATCCTTTGTTCTCCTGCTATGCAAAGACGACTCAGCTTTATACCCACACAAGAGTGGAACATCTTCTCTTCAATATTGGCCCCAATGCATTTGAGCGGGCCGAAAAAGGATTGATACATCGGACTCTGAAGCCCTACACTGCAAAATGCTGGACAACCTTGACTAGATGGGGCGGCGACGTGTCGAAGGAGATAAAATTAACACTCAAGATTAATGCTAAAGCTATTTAATGTAACTGCTTATCATCAGCTCGGGTTAGGCGCCGCGCTGGGGAGCGATTTTTTTTAAAGAACACGTGATGACCCCTGTCCGATATAAGTTTTTTTAGGCCCAAAATCCGCCCCAGGACAAGCTTTTTTAGGGCCGGATTTGAGATTTTGCCCGGACAACCCTTGGCGGGAGCTTCACGGGGCCTCGCATCGGGGATGGCGGGACAGAACATTGAGCGCAGGGCCACATGTGTTCGATGCAGGGGGTGGTGCACGGAGGGAGCGCTCCGTGAGATATGCCTCGATCTGGGCCTTCTTCCCGTCTTCGGTGTTTGCGATCTAGAGACAAAGATGGCGGCTGCATAGAGTGCAATGGAATAATTGAGGCTGGGTGTGGTTTATGGTGAGAGCGAGGCAGTCAACGTGGTGGTGAGAGGGAGAGATATCATAGACACAAATATGTCAGCCACGCACTAGGGCAAGTTGCCGACCTGCCGTCATCGAATGCTGCCGCCTGGCCGCCATCAAATTTCCCGTTTTGGGTTGCCACGTTATGGCGGAAAGTCAGGAGTGATCATTGTGTACTTACATGAACGGAACCAAACAAAACGCAGCCTCTGCTGCCAATCAAGGCCAAACACTATGCCCCGCGCCCCCATTTCCCGCGATAAATATTGCAACCACATTCTAAGTATATCATATGCCGTTATACGATATTGAAAGCGGCATAAATATGCCATACAAAAAAAGTTCCGCTCCATTGTAGTTAGACACGGTTCGTCACAAGTTCGTCGGAGGATCCCGACGCCCGTCCTGTTTTTATGGTTTTCAGTCCGAAAGGGGGAGGGAGATTGCCGAAGGATGACGGTGACTACAAAAAAAAATTTTGCCATTGTTTGCACAAGTGATGATTTTTCACCGAGTAGGGGGTATTTTTCCCCGAGTATGTAAATACGAACAAAGGCACAGCCGCTATTTTTCATATGTTTTCAACTGATAGAAATAGGATAAAGACTACACACAGCCACTAAAGGGGTCCCTCAACGAAATCGGAAACTAGTAAAAAAGTGATCGATTTTGGGTGCCCTGAGATTTGAAAGAAACGATAACATATGTAAACATAAGTACTCGTAACTTCAGCAACTTATAGGATCAGGTCGGAGTCCTCAATCCAGCACCGCGTGGCTGAACAAAATCAATAAGAATGGGTCTTGGCTGAAAATTAAATTCGACGGACTTGGCTGGACTTGGCTTGTGGGCCACTGGTTCGCATGGCAGTACGAGTCCAGTCCCGGGGTATACAATCATTGTGTGGGCACTATGGGATAGTTCTATTAGACGAACTCTGTCCTGATTGTATTTTTGCATAAGATCACCAGCCAGATGGACCCTACCAGATATTTTCATTAACCACTCACAGCATACATGGCCAGTGTAGCGTCTTTCCCATGATACGTATGAAGAGAGGCCAGGGAAATGTTTTTCAAATTGCCCTCGAATCTTGTTGAGGACCGTGTAGTTATTCCATCGTGAAACCATATATCACCATCGGTAGTGAACATGCGACTTGTAAATGCTCGTCTCCATGATATATGTATGATCTCGCGAAGCTTGGTGACCACCCTATGACCATCACAATTAAAGCACAATACCGGATTCAGTTGAATCTGCTTACTAGTAATAGATAAGCACAGAACTGCGGGAACAGACATCAGTGTCGTCTTCCTGTACAATGGCGAATCTACTTGATGATCTAAGCATATTCGACAGGAACCCGTTTTATGCAGAAAATGATTCGGGATCTATTTACCCATACTGACCTGTCCAAGCTCACAGCGAAGTGGGGGAGGAAGAGCTACCGTAACATGATGACCAAAAGTCTGTACAGTGTCTCTCACCTGGAAACCGCAGCGAGCACAACATGTAATAGCGTCGCCATTCGAACTTGAAGGAAATATGTGATCCACCAATCGATCAACACTGGCATTGCTGTGCCTGTAAGGAAAATATTCAGGAGACTTTGTATGGAGCATGCGACGTACCATGTCCCTGCCATGCTCTAGAGTATACCGGCCCCCGAACGCTTGATTAAACCCATTGATCAGCGCTCCCATTTCATCGGACATACTCTTCAGCTGCACTGTCCTCAAAATAATGTCATCCATCCACAAATTACACAAGATACTGAACAAAGAATCATGTGCACAACTAAAATCCCGGCTGTTCCATCTGAGTCCCATTAAAGGCAGCTTGCCCTGGACTTCTTCGTTTTTATGGATGCAGTCTCAGACTCAGAGCGCCGCCGCTTAGCCGAATCTTGTGGAGCCCCTTTCTTTCCCGTCTGGTGCCATGAGTCATAAACGACTGAGTCCGGAACACGAGGACCCATCTCACGGCGCCATTTTATTGCACCATGTAAACTAGCCAACTCATAATTCACTGCGTTCAGCGGCCTAATCCGCAGCGTGATGTGGACACGGGTCGATCCGTGTGGACCCTGGTCCGCACCGGATCAACACGTGTGTGGACGTGTGTAGACGCGAGTCAACACGTGTGCGGACACGGGTCCACATGGATCAACCCGTGTCCACATCACGCTGCGGATCAGGCCGCTGAACGCAGTGATTGGCACCTTTCCATGCCTGATAAGATCTGAGCAAAGGGATTCCGTACAAGCCCGTAACATGCTTGGTTAACACACCTTTGAACCTTAATCGAGTTATGTCATCAAGAATTTCCAACTCCCTCAATTCTTGCCGAAGGTAACCGGATATCCCACTGCCAGTGGTTATCTGACTAGCGTCGAAGCCCTGCATAATTGCTGTACCAGCGGCAGAAGTGCCTCTGGAGAGTGCCGCATAATAAGATAGATGGCTCTTGCAGTTGCCCAATTCAACCAAATTTTCGTCCCGAGACTTTCCCTGCGATCCGTAGTCAGTCATTGCAAAATTTAAAAGAATATTTACCTGCTGTCTTATCACTAATTATCCGTTCTCTTAACGATTACTCTCGAATCAGATTGTACATGTTTTGGCAGCATCCCCATTTGTGTATCCCCATTCCTGTTCCTCCTCTCTGGCCCTTCGTTAACAGCTTTCTTGACTCCCATGATGGCGCAGTGTTCCAACAGCTATGTTCCATTTACAGCCACGGAGCTCCGTGAATAGACCTGGCAAGCCTCATGATGTGAACACAAGACCCAATGTGCCGCAGTTAAATGACGCCTTCCGCAATGCCGCAGCCAGGCGGATACTGCGGCCACGTATTCTTGCGTGGCTTCCAACAGGATAAAATGACTGGCTTTCTAGATTCTGGGATCCTCTTCTCATTTCCCCGTTCGCTTAATTCTTCCTTGGCATGCAATTCTTTCTGCCGCAAGCGACCAAAGCCTCACCCACTTCTCTTCAAATGCACAAGCACGAATCCGCGCTCGAAGACGAGACCCAACCTCTCATTAAAATCATTTCAAAACCTTGCTTTTGATCTCCCTTTGTTGCTCTGCGTCGACCGATGTACATTCCAACAGCAAACTTTGTGATCTTTGCTCCAATAGAAACAAAACTCAGGAGGCATTTCTTCTATCTGTCTGTGTTGAAAATGCGCCGGAGACGGGTCTACCATTGCTCGCAGGATCAGAAGTTCCCATTACCAGTCACACAGTCCGTTATTCAATTACACCTCATTTTTCTGGCTTAATCTAACATGATTCTATGATGCAGTTCATCCACAAGTTTTCACCACCTAACGGCTCGGGTGAGTGCCAGCTAGCGCCTACAGTTTCGGGAATCTGAAGCCGCCTCGACGCGCACATTGGAGCTGCGCGTGCGCCTCCCCGGGTCGTTAGCAGCGTCGTTGCGCCGCTCGCAACGTGCGAGGTTTTCCGTCTTCGTATTCGCTCGCCGTCTGATTATGCATACACTGCTGAATATAGACAATTCACAACTCAGCCTGCGCTCCTTTATCCACGTGAGGGATGATGCCCTTCAAATTCTTCTCCATTCTTCGAACCCCCTGCTGAAAGCTCCGGAAATAAGCCCCTCCCCCCGATGCCGGAGCGAAGCAAAGTATTAATGACATTTCTGGATTTTTCGAACATTATCTAAATTATCCACGCCGATCAGGTTAACTCTTTCGATACCCAGCCATTCACAAGACTCTTCAAACCTCAGCCGTTTCATTCCTCTTTTCTGTTCTCATTTACTCTTCCTACTCTACTTACATAATAATGGAATTTCATCCTGTCATATCAACAATATTTGAGTAAATCCGAAGGCCGGTAAGTCCGAAGGCCGGAGCGTAGCGCAGGCACGTCTTGTAATAATGAGTCGTTAGGTAGGAGGCACGTGACGTGGGTATGTGACCGTGGTATAGGAATAATGTTAACAGGCAGGTCCGCAATTTTAATAGGCCTAGGCAGCTTATAAAGTCTAACGAACAAAGTTTCAAGGATGTTCTCACCATGCTCGCCGATAGTGGCATCCCATCCGACGACGTGAGCCTCTTGACCCTTCGTGATACATAATTCGGTTGCATCATTAACCCTCAGCATCACCGGCATCAAGGGGGCCCAAAATGCGAAAAATATATATCACCTACATATTTTTTTTTCGGGCAACACTTTTGTCTAAACTACAGTCTCCTGCAATAAATCCAGTCTGTAACTGTTTTTACTAGTGCCTCCACCTCACCATCGCCACAAATTGCTACAGTCCGGGTGGTACCGAAGTGACATAATTGATGTATGTTTGATCTGATCTACTGCCAAACTTCGGCCAAACAACCCCTATATGGGTGAATATGCTTGTAGTAGCCCGTATATTACTCTCAATGACTGCTGGAATACAATGCAGTAGATTGTATGCTATTTACCGTTGATTTGAGCTCTCCAGATGAAATCAGGGGGTCCGCTGGCCCCCCCCCCCAAGGTGATATGATCGGTTCTTATCCTTGGGCCCCCTTGACCAGCATCCCAATACATAGACTGAGCCTCCCTGGAACGTGATCGCTAGTGGTGGGTGTGGCGTCCAACAGCGCGGCCCTGATTCTGTCGGATATACTTCTCAGGGAGGACTGCTCGCATCCTTTCCATCTTCCTCTGTTTACAGCTTGCTTACTGATTTTATCCACTGAATAAAAATGAGTGAGGACTTGATTGGTATCTCGAGAAAATCTATTTGCCCCCATCTCATTGAAGATGTCCTTCTGCACATTCCATGCAGTGTAATGGAAACATTCCGGAACAGGCGGTTACTCACGACTGGAGCACTGGGACCACTACCAGCCACTCTAGAGCGAAGGAACGAGATATCATCCGGTGTACACGCACCATACCGCATATTTTCTAATGCAGTGCGGAGTTGAGCATCCTCTTTAGTCTGCGTGACCTGTCTCATATTCTGATGCAAAATGACGACGGTCGTGACCTGATGCCAAAGTATCCTCCCAAGGATGGCATTCTGATCTGCCTGGCTGATGACGGCTTCTCCTCCGTTTAGAGAGACAGCTCCACTGTACAAAGAAGCACCTGTAGTGGGAGGAAGCTGCGCGAAGTCACCGGCCATAATAGTGCTGACCCCACCGAACGGGACATCGTGAACATTGCATGATTTAGCTGCCTGACTGGCGAGAACTTGGAGGTCGCTGCATGAAACCATGGATATCTCATCTAAGAGAATGTAGTCCATGCCTTGCATGCGCTCGTTTATGGCCGTGACCATCGACTCTTCGCTTCTGAACCCGCCGATGTCATCAACATTCTTGCTCTTCCCGTCTCTGGGTATCTGGAATACTGAATGGTACGTTGACCCGTTTAAAAGAGCAGCAGTAGAGCCTGTGGGAGCAACGATTATATATCTATACTCTTCGTTCCGCTTCTTGAAGAACATAACAATGGCTTTAAATATCTGAGACTTACCAGATCCACCCATCCCACTAGTCTCACATAGTCAGACTCTAAAAAAGTTTTATGAGATAGTCGATAAAACTTAGTATAGAGTCTGAATCTGTTGGCATACCCGTTACCGGACCTTGGAAAGCCGTGATGAGCTCATGACGACACGTGCATTGATGTTCCCATGAGCCGCATTGGGATGAGGAGCGGAAACCGAGAAAAAGCAAAATGAAGCCCGTTGACTCCCACAACTCTTGGACTATGTATACTAGTTATTTTGTACTCTATTTGTCTGCACTTCTGTTGTGAAAAATGCGCTGCAAGTGAAAGGCGATTTTGACCGCTCATCCCGATGCGGTGCGCGGGAACATCAAAGCACGTGTCGTCATGGCTGCGTCACGAGAAACCAAGGTCCGGCTTCGGCCGTGCCAACAGATTCAGACTACCATCTCACCGATGTACATTCGCAAGGGCTCCACTTGCGAAGAAGATGCGTGATTAGCTTAAAGGCCCTGTCCTGCTCAGCATTCAAGTTAAAATAGACGGATGTGTCGTCAACAATAGTCTGGGCCTCGGCTGAATTGACCTTGAAATCCCTATTAAAATAGTCATGGGGTAAAATACTGACTTGATTGTCATGCTGGGAATTATCGCCAGACGACTCGGCCGTTTTTGCGGGCATGTTGGCGAGCTTATTTAATACGAGAGACTCTTTGGCCTGTTTCACGATGTTGGCCCATGTAGTACTAGTACGAAAAAGGGGCATTATCCTATCCGTTTCAACCGGAGGGAGAGAGTCGACACATTTCTTCAGCCATCCGCTAGAGTACAAGAGCCTCCTGGCGGTCTTTTGATACTCTTCTATCTTGCGATTCCGAGAACCCATAATTAGACGCCTCACACACCTGGATTCCACTCGCCGTGGCTCTTTATCAACGCCGCAAAAAAGCCGGTATTTTGCCTGGTAATCGCATACGTTCCACAATCATATACCGCGCATCAACAGGTAGACCAATGTCAGGGAAAGACTTGCGGTAGACGTAAACACATGCCCCTTCCCATCTAGCTCTGACAATCCTATCGCTTTTCTAATTATTGTACAAACTGAGGAGCGACTACTAAGCCAGTCAAACCGCGACCGCAGAATATGTAATGCGCTCCGTACGGCTTACTAGAACGACTCCGATGAAATCACAATGTGGCTGGGTATAAAATGAAATGGGCACATGGATTATGGGATGTGGACCAAGCATGAAATTGCTTACTGCGATTGGAGCGACGGATGTGGGCATACATATAACTCTGTTCAATCACTCTTCTACATATCATCTGTGCTCCCAAATATTTTCGCTCATCCCGGATTTTTATTTCCTGAGAATGAATTCTCCCATTCCCCGTATTCCAATTTTCCACTTCGACATGACACTTGCATTCATTTTTCCAGGCTTGGTAGTTAGGTACAGTACAACCACATATATTCCCTGGTCCTTGCATGGGCCATTATTCTCTTCTTCAGTGCTAATGAAAACACGCCGCTATGCTTGCTCCGAGACGCACCGTTAGATTGCACCCGGTCAAGTGATCGCGTTGAGTCAATCGCATAACCGGCGTCTTCCGAAGCTTGCACCCAATTCGATGCAATAAAAAAGTCCATTCAAACTCACCGCTCTCCCTCAACATAATCCATATAACATGGAGAACGATCTCGTATGGCAGACAATGGATTGAGACCCACCTGAAAAAGGTCAGTATTATTCATTATGCACACCACAGAGACTCACTTTCCACTGAGGCTTCCACAGACATTCTTCAATCGTCTGTCCACTTGAGGGGTCATAGCAAACCCAAGCGACAACGGAGTAAGTCGGCAATATCTATGGGGGATGTTAGCAGTCAATTGGCATCTTGGCTCCAGTGATTATCTCACCTCTCAAAAGTATTGAAACAGGATAAAGCAATGGCGACACCTCAACTCCCGCGTCACTTAAATGCTCTCATAGCCAGAAAGTAAGAAAGCCAAGCCAACAAGGCACACGGCATGACAAAAGGTGTTTACGACGAAAGTCATATATGACCACGTACCGCATTCTTGGCGAACTTCGCCAAATCTATAATAAGTAAACGAAGTAGCAGGCGACCCCCATCAAACCAGGGCAATGGTAATCCCACGGTTAGTCAAAGTTTTGAGGCTTACGACTGTACGAAAAAGTGGTTAGGAAGTGCTGATAAAGAACGATTACCTAAATAAATTTAGGACTCGTAATCTCCCCGCGTAATTTTTGGCGATAAACATATCTGCTCGGAACCAATAGTCGCTGCCACATTTCGCGCCGGCACACCAATCCTCTACATACTCGTCGTAGGAGAGAGCCACCATTACAAAGCGCGGATCGTTGATGGGGTATGAGTCGAGCACAGATTCCGCCAGTTCGTCAGCGGACCGGCGGTCGTTGTCCATACTGAAAAGGGCACGGAGGCTGTGGCAATTACGAAGGATATCCGAGAGAAAGGGCGAGTCCACCGGCTCATTAATGCACAGATGCGTGAGGGCGGGGAATGCAGCAGCATTCAGTCCATCCAGCCTGGCACTGCTATCACTGAGTTCTAGATGTGTGAGAGCCTGGAACATGGGGAGTGTAGGATCAATCTCGACAGAAGTCATGGCACCAAACAGTGTCAGCAATGGGATGGACAACCGCTGCAACGGCATGCGTTGGAGAGCAGAGAGCATGGTCGGATCGCAGGTGCTCAGTGCAAGCTGTCTGATGCTACTGCACGGTAACAGAACTTCTGTGAAAAGGTCGAGACGGTCCCATAAAAGCAACTTCTGGACATATCGCGTGAATTTAGCGAGTCGTAATTGAATTGCCCGCAGAAAAGCGGGACCGTTCCCGGGCAAGTCCTCTGTGAAAATTAGGGTCTGGTAGAGGAGGGGCTCCAGCCTTTACGTTAAATCAGTAGGGAAAGTGTGCTTTGGTGGCTAAACATGACGGCTTACCACAGAAGTACGCGCTGAGCAACGAGAATAAGGCTGGGTATGTTGTGGGGATTTCGAGCCGCCGTTGTCTCGAAGATTTCGCGCTCGAGCTCTGGGGGGAACGATGAGTTGGTGTCTAGGTACATTGTGGAGAGACGAGGGTCTTCTAAGGAGCTGCGAGCAAATGGTGGGAGAAGTTTAAGAGAAAAGGCTGTGGCAGTGACGCTGTCAACTGTCAAGTCACGAGTGTTAACACACGACAACACATCCGCATTGATCCCGCACTATCCCTCATGGTGTCAGTCAGTGGAAAACACCTTGGTGCATTCTTTTGAACAGATCAAGAGCAAGAAATACGCCAGAATTATTACGACTTGGCCCACGGGGCCTAACGATATTAAAATACCGTCTACAGACCGACTCGGAGGTCCAGACTCCCAAATGGATGCCATAGATGCACACGGACAGCTCTCGACATGACTTGCAAGTACGAACGCGAAGACGTAGAGGGCGGAACCTGCGGTGAAAACATTAAAACGAGATTATGTTCATGAGAAGGAATATAAGTGCCGGTGAAGTTTATCTCGACTTGTATATCCTTGGTGACACTATAGAAAAAAAAGACTATGAATAAAAAAAACCACTCGCAGCGTTCGCCGACATACTCTTGTACCAGTGCCGTTCGATAAGAGGGTGTTGTTAATGAGCTCAGGCCGCCCCCCGCAGCCGATGCAGACTGTTGGGTCTGCTTCGTCACGGTTGGACGAATTTAAATACCGCACGGAGGGGTGTCTTCGACAGTGGAGTTCTTCGGTGCGCCCATGCACAGCGTGGTCCACAGGAAGAATAACCAGATGGGTAACGTCATCGCGACTCGGGGGGGTGTCCTGTTCGATGGTTCGGTAAACTGGGGGTGGATTCGAGAGTGGGAAACGGAGGGATAGAGTACCACCGAGGAGGCTGCTTTGTGAATAAGCTGATGCGTCGTGGATGGCATGTTGCTCAGCTGATGGGACTGAGACCGCAGAAATGTCTCCCCCATGGGGAAACTGGTGTCTATACAGTGGGTTTCTAGCAAGTTTCTAGACAGGGCGAGTTCGCGTTCAGTTTGGCGTGTTGAAGATTATAGATGATGAATAAAAATTGCGATGAAAACAAGCGCCATGGCATTCGTGCGTCTTTGCCTATATATCATCGAGTATGGAATAGATTGAGCACAAACCAGGACTTAGACGGAGAAGAGCGAGAGCACTCGGCAGTGATGCGCGGATCAGCCGCTGCACCTCGTCGCCGAGCTCGGAGCAGTTCGCTTCGCCAACACCGTTTGACCGACTGTTATCAAAGTCCAGTGTTTGCGTCTGCTGCTGGCTTCGAGCCTATGAGGCCGGCTGCTAATGAGGTTTTTTATTTATTTAATCATTCTGACGGGCAACCTCCAGCATAGTGGCTCAGCAAGCGATGGTTATAATACGAAGCCGTTGTTTTCAACTAGAATATTCATGTACAGTTTTCCCACCAAGCTCAGCTTTCAACGCGCATATAAATCCGAGCGCCCTGGCCTCCGGAGAGATGAACCCTCGACATCAACCTGGTCTTTGTATTATTTCATTAGATAATCTTATCTGAGTTATCAAACACGTCATGTGTTCACATCCGGACCAATCGGCTCCGGGAGGCTTATATGATCATCCCTTGCCCTTATCGAGATTCGACCGCAATGTCGTCCCCAGCTGCGACCTACACACGCCTCGGAAACGCCGGTCTGCGTGTTTCGGTTCCGATTGTGAGTATCTGTGCATCTCGTTGGTGTCTGCGAAGCTTACAACTTCGTTACTGTAGATCGGGTGCATGAGCTTTGGTTCCAGTAAATCCAGGGTAAGATATACCTCTAGCTGTTTCTCCTAGTCCTTATTGCAATTCAAGGCCTGGATTCTGGACGAAGAGCCATCGCATGAAGTCCTGAAGGCCGCCTGGGATCGCGGACTCACGACATGGGACACTGCTAACATCTATTGCAACGGTGAATCAGAAAAAGTTGTCGGGACATTTCTGAAGAAGGTGCGCGCCAATTGCATTTTCTAGCCTCAGATACCCTCACCCCCAATCTTCTAGTACAACATCCCCAGGCACAAAATCATCATCGCCACCAAAGTGAAGAACCTGGTCACCGACGACATCAGTGTGTACGGCTTCCAGCACCCGGAGCTCCGCGAGCAACGTGACTACGTGAACCAGGACGGCCTCTCGCGCGCGGCGATCCTTAACGCCGTTGACGCCTGCCTGCAGCGCCTCGACACGCCCTACATCGACCTCCTCCAGATCCACCGGTTCGATCCCTTCACCCCCATAGAGGAGACGATGAGGGCGCTGCACGACCTCGTCCAGAGCGGCAAGGTGCGCTACATTGGCGCCAGCTCGATGCGCACCTGGCGCTTCGCGATGATGAACCACGTCGCAGAGAAGAACGGGTGGACCAAATTCGTTAGCATGCAGTCGGAGTATTCGCTTCTGTACCGAGAAGAGGTGCGTATCAACTGGGCAGGATATTTATTAACTGCTGACATGTTTGATGAAGGAGCGAGAGATGATCCCGTACTGCCAGGAGCACGGCATCGCACTTATCCCCTGGGGTCCGCTTGCCGCCGGAGCGCTCGCGCGTCCGCTCGGTGTCGAGACCGCCCGCACCACCGCAGCCAAGGGCACGGTGTTCGAGGACAAGTTTAGCGACGCTGACAAGGCGATTATTGGGCGCGTCGAAGAATTGGCGAAGAAGAAGGGGTGCGCGATGTCGCAGATTGCTCTCGCTGTACGTTCTTGCCTCTGGTTTCAAAACACAGCTGATCTCCCATGCATGCAGTGGGTCCAGCTTAAAGTCGACTCGCCCATCGTAGGCATATCTTCGGTCCAGAGGCTGGAGGAGAGCATCGTCAAGGGCATCGAGCTGACCGCGGAGGAAGTGAAATATCTCGAGGAACCGTACGTCAACCTCTGTGTTCCATTACCCAACTCACCAATTTATACTCGCAGCTACGTGCCCAAGGCCGTCCGTGGCCATTCTTACTAGTGCTGAGCTGTATGGCATAGTTCTCGCACAAACCCTTCTTTTGTGAATCATCTAACGGGTATTATCGAATGTAATAGCCTTTTGAAACTGTTCATAATCAATGGCCCTCCGGGCAACCTTGGTTCCTCCATTGCTGCATCTGCTTCCGGAAAGCCAAATTTACATTGCGGCCCCAATGGCATCCTATATCTTGGAATGTAACACATTATTAAATAAAATTATACCACTCAGCGGCCACTGGCCATCAAGGTATTTATTTTTTTACCTGCTCATATTTACAGAAGCCGGTGAAAATGACTGCACAGAAGTAAAGTTTAGCTTTTGATATTTCGTTCATAATTCATACCGGCCACTGAGACCGTCACAGTTCGCTTCAACAAATTAAAATTGCTTACTATGTATCTAAATGATATTCGTAAGAAGTCTGTTAATGTTATCATCACATCTGAATATTAATCTCAAGCGGGACCTAGTGCTTTTAGCTGTATTTTGAACAGGTTTTGGAGGCGTCATCGAGGCAGCAAAGGAATAATCTGAAGTGCGGGCCGAATCTCGTATGTATATACTCGATTTTATCGGTGTTGAACTGGGATACAAAATACAGAGAGCTTTTGAAATACATGTACATGCGTAGGTCGCGTCTCTTTTTTTATTACGGAAGGTGATAGTCAGAAATCAACTGGGTACAGTACACGCTGTACAGTACTTCAAGTTCTTGTCACCACAGACTCGGCCCGAGAACGGAGTTTGAAATCTTGTCAGATGCCGTGATTAATGGGGTCGGTCGGGATGATGTGAATTACGTTAGTGTGCAGCGAACAGACATATTACGAGAGCGTTTTTTGGTTTGGTCGGGAATTTCGGAACCCAAAAACTACTCGCATCGTGAGAATTGGAAGACCTCGGCATGCAGGCCCGAATGTCATCGCAATCCACACGGCCAACGGACGAATGGCTAGAGAGGTATTCACAGCCACAGCCGAGAGCAGCCGAAGCGCTATAAAAGCGCACACCCGGACAACTTTTTTCCCACCATGTCGTCATCCCCAACCGCAACTTACACGCGCCTCGGGAGCGCAGGCCTGCGTGTCTCTGTTCCTATTGTGCGTATTTTATCGATCATCGCACACACATCGTAAGTGTTGGCCCTCTCAGCTGGGATGCCTAAGTTTCGGATCCTCCAAATCGTTTGTAAGCCATATGTATAATCTCAATCGCACCGAGATCCGAGTACAGGATTTTCTACTAGTCGTGGGTTCTGGACGAAGAACCGTCTCACGAAGTCATGAAAGCCGCCTGGGACCGCGGGTTCACCACCTGGGACACCGCGAATATCTACTGCAACGGCGAATCCGAACGCGTCATCGGGTCCTTCTTAAGAAGGTGCGTGCGCTCCCTCATGTATTGTGGCATAATTCAATTGAACACATTTAACCAGTACAACATCCCCCGCCATAAAATCCTCATTGCGACCAAGATCAAGCACCTCGTCGTCGAGGACGACATCGATGCGGATGGCTTCGGACAGCCCGCGTTGCGGGACCAGCGCGACTACGTGAACCAGGACGGGCTGTCGCGCGCGGCGATCTTCAACGCCGTGGACGCGTCGCTGCGGCGCCTCGACACGCCCTACATCGACCTCCTCCAGATCCACCGCGCCGATCCCGCGACGCCCATAGAGGAGACGATGAAGGCCCTGCACAACCTCGTCCAGAGCGGCAAAGTGCGCTACATTGGCGCCAGCTCGGTGCGCACCTGGCGCTTCGTGAAGATGAACCACGTCGCGGAGAAGAGCGGATGGACCAAATTTGTTAGCATGCAGTTGGAATATTCGCTCCTGTACCGGGAAGAGGTGCGTATCAACTGGGCAGGATATGTATTAACTGCTGACATGTTTGATGAAGGAGCGAGAGATGATCCCGTACTGCTAGGAGCACGGCATCGCACTTATCCCCTGGGGCCCGCTTGCCGGCGGAGCGCTCGCGCGCCCCCTTGGCGTCGAGACCGCCCGTTCCGCCGCGGACAATGACCCGGACAAGTTTAGCGACACTAACAAGGCGATTATCGGGCGCGTCGAAGAATTGGCGAAGAAGAAGGGGTGCGCGATGTCGCAGATTGCTCTCGCTGTACGTTCTTGCCCATCGACGTGTGGCTTCGAAACACAACTGATCTCCGATGCGTGCAGTGGGTCCAGCTGAAAGTTGACTCTCCTATCGTAGGCATATCTTCGGTCCAGAGGCTGGAGGAGAGCATCGTCAAGGACATCAAGCTGTCCGCGGAGGAGGTGAAATATCTCGAGGAACTGTACGTCAACCTCTGTATTCCGTTACTCCACTCACCAGTTCTCTTCGCAGCTACGTACCCAAGCCCGTCCGTGGGCCTCCTTAGGTGCATGGAATAATTCTCACATAAATTCTTCATTTGTGAATCATCTAACGTGTATTATCGAATGTAATAGCCTTTTGAACGCTCTCTGTTTGCATCGTGAGAATTAGCTTTACGCCACAGGAGGCGGGAAGACCTCGGCATGCATGTCCGAATGTCATCGCAATCCACACGGCCAACGGACGAATGGCCAGAGATGTATTCACAACCGCCCGAGATCGGCCGAAGCGCTATAAAAGCACGACGACCCGCCCGGAGCCAACTTTCCCCGCTGCTCATGTCGTCATCCCCAAATGCAACTTACACGCGCCTCGGGAACGCAGGCCTGCGTGTCTCTGTTCCTATCGTACGTATTTTATCGATCATCGCACATCGTAATTGTTGACCCTCCTAGATGGGATGCCTAACTTTCGGATCGTCCAAATCACGTGTAAGCCATATGTATAATCTCAATCGCACCGAGATCCGAGTACAGCGCGTTCAATGTTCTATTAGTCGTGGGTTCTAGACGAGGAGCCGTCTCATGAGGTCATGAAGGCCGCCTGGGACCGCGGACTCACCACCTGGGACACCGCGAATATCTACTGCAACGGCGAATCCGAACGCGTCATCGGGTCCTTCCTGAAGAAGGTGGGCGCCTTCATGTTACAATGTATTGTGGCATTCAATTGAACACATTTAACCAGTACAACATCCCCCGCCACAAAATCATCATCGCGACCAAGATCAAGCACCTTGTCGTTGAGGACGACATCGCCGCGTACGGCTTCCGGCAGCCCGAGCTGCGGAACCAGCGCAACTACGTGAACCAGGACGGCCTGTCCCGCGCGGCAATCCTCAACGCAGTGGACGCGTCGCTGCGGCGCCTCGACACGCCCTACATCGACCTCCTGCAAATCCACCGCTTCGATCCGGAGACGCCCATCGAGGAGACGATGAAGGCGCTGCACGATCTTGTACTCAGCGGAAAGGTGCGGTATCTGGGCGCGAGCTCGATGCACTGCTGGCGCTTTGCGGAGATGAATAATGTGGCGGAGAAGAACGGGTGGACGAGGTTCGTGAGCATGCAGTCGGAGTATTCGCTCCTGTACCGCGAGGAGGTGCGTTAACTCTGTCTTGACATACTTGATACCGCGCAATATTTTTCTGAGTCTTTTGCAGGAACGCGAAATGATCCCATATTGCAAAGCACACGGAATAGGCTTGATCCCCTGGAGGCCCCTTGCATCGGGCGCTCTGGCGCGACCGCGAGGCGTCGAAACAGCCCGCACCGCCGCTAGTGGTACAACTAAATACGAAGACGACACAGATGCCGACCGCACCATAATCGCGCGCGTCGAGGAACTGGCAAAGAAGAAGGGCTGCTCAATGTCGCAAATCTCACTTGCGGTGCGTTCTTTCTTCTCTCTCTCACCATGGGCTTCCCGCCGTGCCGGGTTATTTTTTAGGGCTATACTAATTGTGTGAAAATGCAGTGGGTTAAACTGAAAGTGGACTCGCCGATCGTTGGTATATCCTCCGCGGAGCGGCTTGAGCAGAGTCTTGCTACTGGAGGCGTCGAGTTGACTTCTGAAGAGGTGAAATATCTCGAGGAGCCGTGAGTCGCTGTTTTCTCCAAAGATTCTACCGTGCACTTACCAGTATTTAGTTACGTTGCGAAGCCTGTTCGTGGGCACCGCTACTAGCTTACAGGTTGGTGCTCCACCTCTTATCCATAAGTAGCTGGTCCCAGATGAGGTGACGGGGAGCGACTCTACACCACCGCATGTGTAAGAGTGTGTAGCACAAACTTTCCTTTGAGTAAATCGAAATGCTAGAAACAAATATATGTAGTCGAGAACTCAGAGTGGCCGTGTCGCTTTTCCATAGCCCGGATACGCCTCGAGCAGCGCCATAACGTCCATTAACCTCAGGCACGTCAATGTCGCCAAAAGACCCCCAGTAACGTCTACGATGCGCTGCACCAGTACCATCGCCGCTCCCGCGAGTTCGTCCACCGCATCGGGCACCAGTATATTAATACGCGTCGCCTGGAACAGGAAACACGTGAGATTATCTCCCTTGAGCAGAGTCGCAGCGTTGTACACCCTAGTCCCTCAAGCCGCACCACTCTTGTGCCTACCGAAGAAGGACAATGGACTGCGTATGGTCGTAGACGCCGTTCGTGAAGTCAGAGAGATCGAGTGGTGCGTATGTGTCGAACTTCGCCCTATAACTTAACGACGTGGAATTAATATAAGTCTGCGAAAGATCCGGGAACTTCTCCAACCTAGCATCTGCCCACTCCGAAACAGGCTGATTACTCAAAGCATTGTGGATTTCCACAAAATTATTGCCACTTGTGCCGCGCCATTCAACACATGCAATTGTGTGACCTTTGTTGGTGCGGACGATGGTGTGACCCGTGTATCCGTCGTGGCGTGAAAATACGGGCAGGTGTCCCGTTCAACACCTGGTCCAGGGTTAAGCTGTGGGCATGCACTCCGTCTATACTCACGCACCACAAAAATCAGTCCCCACGAAGCGGGCCAATAGCGCTGGAACTACAGCAGAACTTGGACTGTTAGCAGACCGGGATAGAACCGGTGGTGAAGCGATTGAAGGGGAGAGCGGGGACTGCGTCGGACTCCATTGCTGTCGTCAGGAGAGCTAGCATTGTACCCGCTGCAACACACTTTACTTAGGTTTAAAGTGGAAAGCGTCCAATTGTTACAAGGCCATCGCCACGATGTCTGGAACATTCCGGGGAGAAGAACCGAAGCTTTCTGCCCGACGGTTCCTAAGAATCACTCCGCCAAATGCAAAATTTCAGGTGACCTGAAAATGTAACTTAAATTCTTGGTTTCAGAAGCCAATTTAGGGAACCATTATTTTGTACCTTAAAAAATTGTTTTCAGGATACCCTAATTTGTAGCTGAATATATGACCTTAAGCTACAACTTCAGGAAGCCTGAAGCTTTAAGTTTCAGGTACAATTTTTGCAAGGCTGAAATAGCACCTTAAATTATGAATTTCTATCGCAATTTCATCAGAGCTGAAATAATAAAATTAAGGGTGCCTGAATTCAAGGCTGGTGCTACTAGTTTCAGCAGTGGCATAATGGCGACTTAAAGTAATCGATTAGGGTGCACCGAAATCAGCACTGAAAACAATAAATTCAGTCGGCGGTTCGGCCCGCCCGAAACAATAAGATTAAGGCGTCGTTTCGGCTGTTCCCGAAATGTTGCCTTAAACCATTAGTTTCAGCGCAACCGAAATTCTTCTGCAGATGAGCAGCAGATGATCTGCCGCTCATCTGCAGATCATCCATGGTAGGGCTCATCAGTGCCGCACACAACAGAAAATCAATTGATATTCACAAAATACAGCTTCAACATTGCCATAGAACATGCTGAGATCATTCTTTTATGAGTGGTACCGATGACCGGCAGGTGAAGACCGGTGAAAATGTGAGGATGTGGATCATGTGCAGATGAGCGGCAGATCATCTACTGCTCATCTGTAGAAGAATTTCAGGGACACTGAAACTAATGGTTTCAGGTGCAGATTCGGTGCCGGCCGAAAGCGTGCCCGAATCTTATTGTTTCGGGCAGACCGAAGTGCCGCCTGAATTTATTGTTTTCAGTGCTGTTTTCGGTGCGCCTGGATCTATTAGTTTAGGCTACCATTATGCTACCGCTGAAACTGGTAGTTTTAGCCTTGTCTTCAGGCACCCTTAATTTTTTTATTTCAGTTTTAACAAAACTGCAATTGAAAATTATAATTTAAGGCAGCATTTCAGCCTTGCAGAAATTGGGTCTGAAACTTAAAGCTTCAGGGTTTCTGAAGTTGTAACTGAATGTACTATATTCAGTTGCAACTTCAGGAGTCTTGAAAATAGTAATTTAAGGTGCAACTTCAGGCATACTGAATTTGGTTTCTGAAATTGATAATTTAAGTTACATTTTCAGCCCACCTGAAAACTTGCATTTGGCAGTGTGAATCTAGCCGGAGTGGCAGGTATCAGGATGCAGCAGTGACGGCCGACTACAATGTAATGAATAGAACCCCAACTCCATGTGCCAAGTGCCAATTTACCTCAAACGAGCAGTCCTCCGAGATAGGAGAAGTCTGGCGGGTGCAAATTCCGTGCTATCTGTCTCAACTCCAAAGCCAGACACCTCGGGGGTTGAATCTTCGAAGTACTGCTGATGGCTTTCCGAATTCATGGCTGAAATTTAAGCCGCAACCTGTCCGCTGACTACCGACGAAAATCAATTTGACCAATCAAACACCAGATATTCGCTTTGATGTCCTACCTGTTCCGTTATAAATTATACTACGCCAGTGGCGTGTTTCGAAGGAAAAAATTCCGTAGATCAGCGTGTTTAGTCTAGGGCGAAAAATCAGGACGAGTAAATTCGAAGCCAAGGTACTGTCTTTGTTCGTGCTTGCTCTCCGCCGGAGACGCGAACCGTCACGTGTTCGCGCCACATCGGTTCTCTTTCGCCCCATTTGTTCTGCTTAAGCCCTGCTCGGCGACTTGAACTTGATTAAAATCTCCGTGATTCACTAGTGACTAGTTATTCCTGAGGCCTCCGCCATCTGTTTCTTCCCCGCGTTCCTAAATCCAGATGCTGAAGTCAACAAGAACTTGAAGTTCCTTCAAAAATTTCGCATTTTCGCAAATCGCTTGAAATAAACCTCTGGGGCTGAGCTACACATCCGTACCAACCCACTCGACCGCACCTTCGACGTTAATCTCCTTGATAACCGTTCTCGGACCAGCGGCGCGAAGAACAATGTCACCTCCGTTATATCCAGTCTAGAGGCCCACATTCCATCTCCACTGAATGCTGGGTTCGGACGCGCCAGCTTGAGATGACGCACAAAGGGCACCGTCCCGACGTAGCTACAGGTCTTCCCGGGATGCCCAAAATGGATTTCTGGACGTATGATTTCGTCAAGGCTGCGCTAATAGATAATAAGCAAGATGAAATATCGCAAAGAACAGGACGATAACACTTACCGGAGCGTCGAGTTACAGAGTATACGCCCCGGCGGGCTAGCAAGATCCATAACTTCCCCGCGGTTGATCGCTTCTGCCGCACGCTCAGCCTGCAAGTCCGTTAGCGCAGCGAGGAATTGTGGTGTGCGTCCGCGCATGATGCTCTGGCGGACCGCGGCTGCGTAAGTGTAGCAATTATTGTCATCCGCAGGCGTAATTCTGTCCGTGGGCGCGAAGGTGAACCCATTGAACGCGAGCTCTTTCGGGATATCCCCTACGCCGCGAACATCCAGGATCGTGTCGATTGTGGATCGGCACGTTGGTTGCATCGGCCGCGTTGGTGGCGACAGCGATAAGGGCGACGATGCAGTCTTGCCGTGTGAGGAAATTCGCATTCTCCCCACCCTGCGCGTGGATGGAACCGTGAAGCTGTTGCACTTGGGCAGCAAAGAGGCGAAAATCAAGCCTCACATTCGGTGGTTGAGCAGCCAGTTGGGGGTGGGCAGAACCAGTAGGGTAGTAAGCTTCCGCAGCCGAGGTATCTATGCCTTCGAAGCAAGTTCTATCTGGTGCAGGGAGGTACGTCTTTGCTGCTTTGTAGACGAGCTCCGGTTTGTTAGCTGAGGCAAGGGAGATAAGATTAGATAGGACCCATCAAACACAGCCGCCTGTCATTGCCTTTTGTTCCCGCCTGCATACGCGAAAACTAAAAGGCCTTCTTCACCGCGTCTACTCTACTGTATCCGCTCAGTTTCTTTGCCCCACCCTCCCATTCCCTGTTCTTAGTAGCTCACGCTAGGGTTGCTCCGGGTCTCATTCGCATTTCATTCATGACCTGAGTTTCTCTCTGCGTACCGGTTTGGCCGTGTCCGTCAGCCGCTCTTTTCCGCCTCGGAAAATACCGCATCAACCTTTCGCGATGCCCATTTTTTTCCCGAGTCGGGCGGCCACGGCCAAGCCCCCCCCACACCCACACACAGCCTCACATCTCATCCTGTATCAGCCTTGCGAATATCGCAGATATTAAACATATTCCGATATTCACCCTCCATCCCATCTCTCAGGTCCGTCATAGGAATCGGCATCTCCCTTGCCACCGAAGGCAATACCCTGATAGAACTTGCTCAGAGTACGGATGAAACGACTCGCGACGTAGTCGCTCCCAATTGGATGCCAGCGTGTGATACCAATACTGGTAAGCCCCAGCTTCGGAAACTTGGTGAGAAGGATGCTGGCAAGCGGCGCCGTGGGATCCAGCACAATTTTCGTGGGACTCAACGGAGGCAGAAAGCTCAATGGCTTCTGCACGACGGCTTCAATTGGCACGATCTCCGTCTCGTCGCTCTCAAGGACGGTGACAGGGATGCCTTTGGGCAGTAGAGTGAGCTGTCCCGGCGTTAAACATGATCGTGCTGATCTGTTTTTTTTTGAAAAGGCGCACATGCCACGGGGCACATCCATTTTCTCCACAGCTGACGCGAGCAGCATACAAGGAAAAGTAGGTAAGCGTCTTGGCCAAAGAGGCGTTGAACCGGCCAACATCTATCAACTCAGGGATAATACGGTCCTTAACTGGGAAGCGAAACAAACGGTGAAGCGAAACACTACGTGTTTTGCCTCTTCTGCACATCCCACAGGGCAGGATTTTTTTGAGAGCATTCTATACTATCCCAAACTCATATTCACAAAAGATTTGAGCAGGCAGCCCTTCTAGAGCCCAAGATATCTTGATATATTGGACCACTGTTTGGCCCAGTTTTCCGGCCGGTTGAGCAGCCCCTGTGCCGCAGCTGGTGTCCGTAAATTTCACAGTGAAGGCATATATTGGGGGTTTTCAAGGTCGTGGATTCATAATACGAATCCCCTGAGTCTTTAAACTCTTTGCCTGAGGCCTAAATCATGAGCTTGTAGTGTTTCGCTTCCTAGTGAATCATCAAATTTGATGGTTCCACTAAATACGGCCCGTTCTCCACCACTTTAGCACCAATTCACTCAAACCTTTTTGTAGTCATGTAGCCACTGAGTAGGTACATTGACTAGAAAAAGAAAAGAGCCTGAAATCGGTCTCCATCATGGAGTAATTCACGGTATCGTCTGATCGTTTCGCTTCCCGGTTAAGGACTGTATACGAATTGGCGGCATTATAGGCGAAGAAATCAAGATGATCAATTGAGAGCACCGAGACGCCCTTGAGAGGGGTGGGACCGTCGGGAATGATAAGTGATTCCGCCATGCGTATGGATGCAAGAGCCTGGGCGCCGCGGAAAAACTGTATTTTCTATGTCAACCAACGCGACGTGGACATGGATGACCCCAACTATGCGAAGAACCGCGCGATACAATTCGCGGACCTGATCAATGCTGCGAACCCGGGCGGTGACTATGTGCGTGGCGTACTTTTACTTTCTTGCTGGATAATTTATGATCGATTCGCTTACAGCATACTCTTTGTGAGTTTGGCCGCAATTGAATTGATCAACCTAGGATAGGAACTGATTATCGGTAGATGATGTTTACGACAGCGCTGCAGCGTTCACCTACACAGACAACCCAATGGCGTCTGCCTTCGCGGACGGACACCTGCGTGAATAGTTACAGGTCACGTCGCAGTCCTTCGCAGAGCACTGCTCAGGTCACCTCTATTTGATCGTCGACGCGGAGCCGCAGGAGGTGAGTCTTTCATGCCAAGTATAATTTGAATGCACAGCTGAGGCGCTCGCAGATTTGGGAGCAAAGTATTTGATTGACGCACGAACGGCCGGCGATCATCGCGAGTCGCATGATGACGCAGGTCACCGAGATTCGCCCAGAAGACGTAGGGGCAGTAGCTGACAATGGCAGAACCAGGTTTATTCGCCACCACCCCTGCCGTGAGTGAAAACCGCGGTATATGGCCGCCTTCTCGCTGACTGTCTACTAGGCGGTGGCCAACCCCCAGGCGCCACTCCGCCGAGGGACGGTGAAAAGTCTGAAATCGATTCCTGCATCAGCATCGACCGCAATGTGTCTAACCAGAAGTTGGCCAAGGTTGTCGACGTCAGCGGCGATTTTCCACCTTTCGATCAAGGCGGCTGTACAATGCACGTCCACGAATACTTTAACGCGAACGCCGGGGGTGGACCCTTCGGCGACCCACATTACCAGGCCACCTACTCCGTCGAGGTCACGTTGTACGACGACGAAGCTGCCCACAAGATCGGATTCATGGCTCGGACAGACGCTCCCTATAACATGAAGTCCAAGCTCGACGCACTGTTTGTTGTTACGCCGGTGGGAAGCGGCGATTACATCCATTTCAGCCTTGGGACACAGACATTTAAGAGCAACGACGGGAGCTGTTCAGTCGGCGGCTGGGTGAGTACTACAAAAATCGATGAGGTGATAATACTAACTTGGATGGCCCATAGGACCGCGGGCGGGATCGCCAGATGGACTGTGGTTTCCCATGCACTTGGGGCGGTGGCGACTCAACCAACCGGTCACCTCTTGGTCTGTATATGGCTTGAGTGTCATAGCGCAATACTTTAACCTTGTTGTGGACCGCGGGAGTACTTATTATAATTCCCCCCTCCTTAGACCCTATTTTGGGGACTAAATATATCTATCTTTTAACTTGAACCGTTAATGAAAACCAGACAAATCCTCGCTCTGCACGTACGCGACCTAAGGAAACTATGAAACTCAAATGCAATGAAGGGAAGTTTCCATTAAACGATGCCAATGTAATAGAATTAACTACACATCAGCGAAATCCACAGCCTACGCGGTCGGAGTGGTGGGTGTCCCCGTCAGAGGCGGGGCGACCTGCGGAAGGGGGAGCACACCGAGCCTGCGGTCAGCATCGTTCTTCAGCACTTCGTCCATATTGAGGGCCCCTGAACGAAGCACAACTATCATAAGCCGACAGCTCCAAAGTACGCAATGCGGTGGGCGATACGTACATTTATAATGGCCCTGAACGGTTTCGAGGTACTGGAACCACACCCAGCCCTTCGCAAGGTCGTTGCACTGCGTTGCCGGTTGTTCGGTGAACTGTAAAAAATCAAATGAATGTTAGAGCAGTGTGAATATTCCGGGTACTAACGTCGGGGTCGTTAGTCACGATGTTGTACAGGCCGGCGCCCCAGTTCTGCTCCACGGTGGATTACAAAGTTGGCCATCCAGGAACTGGAATGCTAAATTTAATGGGTTTTCCAGCACATTAGGAATGACGAACTCGTCTGAACGTGCTGAGCATCGAGAGGGGTGCATCCAGAGTCGGCAGCGGGGCGGCGGCGGCGGCGAGGAGTGGGAGAGCCAGGAGGAGCGAGGCGGTCCAGGACATCGAGGGAGTCATTACAAATAAATGGGGTGGGTGGGGAAAGGTAAAGGCGGGGTGGGTAAATCCGATGACCAGCACACAGATAATGTCGAACCGTCCATCCTTGCTTCCCTTTTATATCTGACTGCGGGGCTCGCGTTGTGGAGGAATATCTCGTAACGGAGGGACTGATCGATGTTGTCCAGGCCGATCAACGTTGTCCAGGCTGATGTGGCGATGCGGCGTAAGTAGCAAAGCGATCGGCGGCCATGTCGTAGGGCAGAAGCCAAATATTAGATGACGACCTATTGGCAAAAGGCTCGAAATGGATACCAAAATGCAAACCATTCCTATAGTTCGAATTTGAACCGCCAAGCTCCAACTGATTTAACCGCCACGATTGGCAGCTGCTGCTACTTGCCTTGAAACAAGTCCCCAGGGATCTTGGGCAACGAGCGGTTACCCGCAGCAAGTAGTAAGAGGATAAGTTGCCGTAACGATGAGCGTTGACGCCAAACACAGCGGATCCAATGCTCAACCCTCAGATGCTACCAAAGAAATTATTTACAAGGGAAGACTCAACATGAATATCATGGAGAAAGAAATTCAAAGAGCTAGTTCAGGGAGTAAGTAGTTCTTGTGAAAGGATTCTATTTCTTTACCACATTATCAGTGGCGGCGCTCAGAGGACGAACCTTTTAGTTAAAGCGAATTGCAACTGTAAACCCCATGGCTGCGCTTCACAAGCGACTCTCTAGCTCCGCTGTGGCGAAGGTATAATCCGTGAAACCCTTCGGGTCAGAGCTCCCCGGAGCGTAGAAAAACTTCTGGTCATACGGCGCTAGTGGTATGCCACGAAGTAGACGCTCGGGGAGGTCAGGCTATGGAGTAATGTGAATGCAGAAGAGGAAACAAAAATGAAGAATACGAACATTCGAGATGAATGGCCGACCAAAGGCAATTATATCGTCCTTGGTGTCCGCAAACTCCAATGCAAGGTCCCGCGTATAGCCCCCAGCGCTAATGAAACGCCGCTCGCTGTTCGGGGAAATCCAAATGGCGCGAAGGAAGTCGTTGGACCAGCCATCGGGGATAACAGGACGTAGGACCATAGAATCAACCCTGGGCTCGATGGCATGAATATAGGCGAGCTCTGGATGCCGGGCCAGAACTTGAGTGATGAAGTGGGTGAATGTGGGTACGGGGTCCTTCATCCCCATGTCTTGGGAGCATCATGCATAGGATCAGTACAGTTGAAGCGTAAGCAGACCCACTCACCCTTGTATGTAGTCCAAGGCCCGATTCTAATTCCTGTCTTTTTTGGTCCCACGGCAGCGACTACGGCATCCACAACTTGAACTGGGAATCGTGAACGATTCTCTGGGCTGCCACCGTATTCATCCGTTCGGATGTTGCTGACGTCTTGCAGGAACTGATCAAGCAGGTAACCGTTGGCGTTGTGGATTTCAACTCCGTCAAAGCCGGCTTTGTGAACTGCGTTAGAGGCTGCGGTCGCGTATAGTGTCACATATTCCTGGATTTCCGCAATACTAAGGGGCCTTGGCGGTATATCCGTCGCTGGTCGTTCCCGGAGAGGTATGTCCGATGCAGAGACATATGGCATGGATGGATCCTCGGCATGCAGCTCAGCGGGTCGGGCTGCGCGTCCTAAGGCCCACAACTGCAGATAAATGAATGAGCCTTGGGCATGGACCGAGTCGGTTATCTATTCAAGTTACACGTGAGAATTATGCCGCTGCCACTGTGTGCAATTCGCTCTCGAACCTGTTTCCAGGCCGCAATCTGGCGCTCAGACCAGATTCCTGGCACATTATTGATTCCACCTGCCTTTGCGGCAATGTATGTGGCCTCCGAAATAAGCAGTGTGCCTGGAACGCTTGCTCGTTGGGTGTAGTATTCTCGTACATGCGGAAGTGGCACATGTTCATCTGACGCTCGCAGCCGTGTCAAGGGAGCCATCACGATTCGGTGTTTGAGCCGAATGTCACCCAGTTGGATTTGTTGGAAGAGCTTCGGGTCCGCCATACGTGGCCTCAGGAGCGGAGAAAGACGAGGTCGTGTTGTCGAATGACGGGAAGGACAATAGCCGGAAACCTTGATCGGAGTAGCGGGCCGTCCAGCCTCTTACTCAACCCGCCTCATCAAATGACTGATATGGCCGCAAGCGGCGAGGCACAAATCAAACTCACTTGGATCACTTCGCACTCGCTCATGCCACGCGTAGCCCTCACTCGCTCCTCCTCAACGAAAACCGGAACCGGCTACCGAGAGTAGCCGACGAACACGTGAAGATTACATAAAGCTTCTTGGACAAAGCTGAGCATGGCACTGGTAAGGCACAAAGTGTCCAAACAAGCTCGGTTTGTGGATAAAATATGGGACTGGGTTTCCAAATTTGAATGGAGTTTGCCTTAAATAAATTACCCGCCAATTTGCCAGAAAAATCTCAGTTCAAGCTCGATAAAAACGCGCTGTAAATCGGGCACAGATTTTTCCAAGCTTCTACAAAAGCCACCACCGTCAAAAGAGGAAGCTTCAATTGGTAGGCGCTTAGGGGGAACTGGTTGCTTTTTAATTGTCTTTATATCTTGGGGGGAAGACTACCGCGAGACCACTGCTGATAGTGAGTGGTTGGTCGTCCAAAATTTAAACCTCCAGGTGGTAATCAATATGGCTATTGGAAGAATCAGGACCATGGGTGGGTGAGACGGAATAGAGACCTCTACCAATGTAAGAGCCATGATTTAACACGATATAATTGATTAAGACTACTGCTTACATGGGCCCGCGTCCGTTACAAACCTGAAGATTGCTTGTGAGTGAAGCGTCGTTTACCAAAGAAACTGCACTTTCCTGAAGGTAACGTTGTCGCCAGATGCGGCGTCACCTGTATTCGCTGTGTTGCGGATCACCGGGTCTTTCCAGTTGTAAACCCTGCTACCAGTGCTCTGTATAACGTGAAATGCGTGCTATGAAAGTGGGATTAAATTCAACATGTGGGCTTGAACTACAGGCGCACCCCGTGAAGATGCCACGGATGCTATTCAAATATGAGTTCAAAGTTCAATGGCTGAACTCACAGGAGCTCCTTGATCTATATCGCCACCACCCTAAGCGAGAGAGCATATCAAGTATACTAACCATCAGTTTTCTAGATTAACGCACTGGGATGCTAATTTCAATGACTTTGATCGGCAGAAGTGCGTAGTAGTTCCCGGAGGGAAGAAGATCCTGTGCTGCCTGCGCACCACTCGAGTTCTGCGGTGATCCACTGCGTTCCGTGCGTCTGTCGGCAGAGAGACTCCCCCGAATCAGACCGATGGGGCTCGGCAGACGTCGGCCGACCTTAGACTTACAACAGGTAGTGCCGTGCTGAAAAATCAGAAAGAAGAG
Organism: Mycena rebaudengoi; assembly: GCA_029282285.1. Lineage (NCBI taxonomy): Eukaryota > Fungi > Basidiomycota > Agaricomycetes > Agaricales > Mycenaceae > Mycena > Mycena rebaudengoi. The sequence goes on from JARJCX010000060.1 coordinate 858,168, forward strand.
AGAGGAGTGGAGATGGGGATATTCTAAATGGGGATGAAACCAAAGATGCAAAGAATCGCGAGGGTAATGCTTAAAGAACGGTCAATTAATCATGACTGGAGATTCTGGGTCTGAAGGTCAGCTCTGAAAGCTGATCCCCCGATTTGTTGACCCACCTGACCACGAAATTTGGATCTGAGATAATAGTAAACGAGCTAAGCCGATGCAAGACGTGAACGAGCCTGAATCTGTAATGAAGTCCCTTTTTCACAGTTAGCGCGGCGAGGGGGGAGAGCGCCTATCAACAGTATCAGCAGGTAGAAGCCATCGACCCAAAGAAACATCTACGCCGCCCAAAAACCGACCTGGTCCATTGATTAATAACGAGCTGAAGTTGGGAATAGTTGGCAGATTGTTCGTTGTAAAGTGATTCCTGTCAAACGGCGTTAGTTCGAGCGGAAGATATGCGAGAAACATACCAATCTGCCAGAGTAATGACAGTGGTTTCTGTGACACAGAACCAGTAGCCATTTATACAGGTAAGAACACTTCCGAACCACCGTCCACATCTTAAACGGCCTCAGTGGCAGCTGATAACAATGACACACGTACCGTATAAATAGGCCAGAGGATCGTTGCGATCATAAACTGTCCAAACCTTCGGGAAAAGCCTGGAAGATGTGGAGATCAAGAATAACTTACTGACAAGCGGCCCGCGGAGACCGTCGCAATATTGAAGCGCCAAATATCCTTAGCAGGTATTCAAGGCTATTTTTACTCAATCACCAACCGAAATGGGAGTGGTACCTGTTAATCATCAATTGAACATTGCAACGGATGTCACGAACCAGAATGTCCCCATCTGATTCGGGGTTGAGAAATCATAAAGGAACGGATGATCCGGGACAATAGGACACTCTACATTCCACATGGAGTCAGCGAAATGTGAATAAATGAGAAAAAATAAGTACGAGTGACAAAGGATATACTGGGATTGTGTGGCCAGTCCCATGGCTTTAGGGTGCGGCAGGTAAACATTCACATACCTATCCGCCCAGCTCATGCCTTCCTCATTCTAGTTCTTGCGGAGTAATCGGTGACGAGTTCGGGTGCGGGACGTCGCCGGACATACAATGCTGGCGGCTCTCAGCATTGACGCGTCTGTGAGCCTATCGATGACGTTCAGCAAAAATCTATCTCCCTATTGCAATTTGGATTTTGCGGATATGGACGTCGTCGGAACACCTACCTTGTTGCCCTTGATGAGGGGAGCGGGAAACTTGCCATTGATGACAATAGAGCTATAGTTCAATGTAAGATAAGAGATTCGCACCTACGCGAGAAGCCATCGGGCGATATCGCTTCAGGGCCAAATAGTGGAGCCGCCAGATATAGCACAGAGAGCAAAGAAAGTGGAAAAACGCATCGCCGTCGACTGGGTATCGCAACAACATTGCGAGAGCCATTTTTGCTTCGTCATTTATAAGCGCCTACTGTGGCGTCGTACTCAACAGGCCACACCCTTCTGAGGCACCTTCACTGTGGATGTCCGAGTAATGAAAACAGACACAGCCTGCAGACAATGAGCTCGAGTATCGATTTACCTTCAACCAATTTTATTCCGTTATTTTGGCCGTTACCATGCGGCGAAATGAAGGGTGAATAAGTGGAGATATACCCTGCTCACAGAAGCCTTCAGGCCCGCGTGTCTTCTAAGATTATTGGTATCAATCCTCATCATCCGCCCGTTGAGCTTGAAGTGGTGGATGCGGAGGAAGTTGCGGTGATAATCGTATTCGGAAACAGTTTGCTTGCGGTGATGCGACATCTCGGATCAGTGGTAAGTTGAACTGTACCAAAACTGGCTAATGAAGAGGAGTCATAGCTTGTTTGAGAATCATTCTTGAAGCTACAAATTCAGCTATGTTCGGACTCCCAACCTGGCCGAACTTGCAACCAGTTCAACTTCGGAGCAAGCCTGCACATCTCCGGCCGGAGCCGGGCCATTTCGTTGAAGGAACACGCTTCAACTTGAAACTCCGCCAAACAAAGAACATACTAACCGCCTGTTACCGCCCTCAATACTTCTTATATGTAAGTTGTGTGTTCTATATATTATTCTTGAGCATCTTTCGGAGGCATTTGCTGGGACATTATGGCCAGGCCACCATTCACTGCTTTCAAGGGGGTCATCCACACAGGCGATGTACAACCCCTGGCTCCAGATGTCTGCATCCTTGGACGTCTGCACACAATGTGGACCTGTGTAGACATCAGTAGATCTATTCAGACTCTCACTGCCACATGAGACGTCCCACTGGGGTCGAGAAATGCTACCTGAAAATACAGATAAGATCAAGATAAAATACCTGGCATGATGTGTCAAAGCTGTGCTGATACTTGCAGTTGTTGTCTGGCCATCAAACTGGCTTCATCAAAAATGACTGTTAAACTTTATTGCAGAGCGTCGATCATGTACATGTACAGGCCGAACGTAGGAAACACAGAGCATTGCGAGAGTGAAGAAGTGGGCCGGCAACGGAGGCACACATGTCCGCAGCGTGCGCAGAAGTGCCCAATCGTTTCGAGTAAGGCTGCGAACCTTTGAGAGGTGAACGCAGATGTTAGCCAAATCAACCGCTCTCACTGAAAAAATGGCTACGCTGTCTGGCAAGGCAGTAGAATAAATAATCGTGAATAGTACAATATTCGGGAATGCTCACCTGGCAAGGCAGTGGATAAGTCGAATGATCGATAATCACTGCTTGCCAGGGAAATAACATGTGCACGGTGGCGCTGCCCAGCGCATCAGTGCGGGACTAACGGGGCGCGTGAGGAAATGGGAATGACTCACTGCTACGACTCTCACTTTGACCACAGGGGTGGAGAGCTAGAGGAGCATACTCTTTTACAACCATTGAGGGTTTACAACCTTAGAGGTAAGAGTGTGAGAGGAGTGGAAAGGAATCGGAGTAATCTTGCGCACTCGACGATTAACCTTGTGTAAACTCCTGTTTAAACTCGAGCACACACGTGTATACCGGTGGCAACAAGCTGCTGCAGCCTGCAGATGACCGTCTACAGATGATCTAACCAAATCCGATGAATTCGGCGGATCCGGGATCTGAACAGCATGTATCCCATGGTCTGCACATGTCCACATGTGTCTGCGGGGCTGTGTGGACAGGGGCTCTGAACAGTGATTTGTTATTCTCCTGTTCATGTGGCCTTCATACCTTTTCATAAATACCATGTCAGCATGTCATGATCACTGCATCGACCACTCCAAGCCGGAAAGAATATTGACCTCTCCGGGTGCACAGCTAGGCCATCCAGAGCATGCCTTGTGAAGGAACACCTTGCACAATTCTAAATGGCGCTTGTTCCACGGCTGGCTTGCGTATGGTATTTGTGTATTAAGGATCTTGGAATGCCGATTTACATCGGTGTCGTATCGTGTCGCTGACCGATGCTTCTCGTAAGGTCGTCACAGTGCTGGCTGGTGCTCCTGCAAATTGACGTACTTCTTCGGCAGCGACATTTCCATGGCACTCTCTCTCGGACTATTTTTGGGCATCCTCGTCCCAACGGCAACCACTGGCGGCTCTTTTACTAGTTACACGAGGACATCCGCAGTCTCGCTCAAAAACCCTACAATGATGTTCTCGAGGCTGCACGTGTACCGCGGACCTAGGACTGAGCGGTCGATTCCCGGGATTCAGTGACCATGGTATTGTGGGCAACAGCTGTACTCGGTTTCGTCACGGATTCATCACCTCTGTCAGCTTCCTGTGACGAAGCTACAGTACTCGTCGTTATTAGAAGCTCTTCTTCAAGTGGTCGAACCGCACAATGAGGCACGCTGAAAGCGCCTGAATCTCCTGGGTAGGCTGTCGAGTCCATCTCCTGACAGTTCCAGGGTAAACATATGCTTTTCTCAATCATCTAGGCTCTACCGTGGGGTATGGGGAAATCTGTGGGTCTGCGAGCTCCGTCTAGCATGGAGGGGGAAGTCCAGGGGAAATGGTGTAATTACGCTGGCTTTGTACACCCAGGAAACCGGCGTTCGTTATTCGGACAGTGCTGTGTAATGCTACCACGTACCTGTTACGTCGGACGTACACGTGGGCGGGCGCTTGGGCGGGGCGTGAGCAGCCATGCGCATTGCAGCCAGTGTAGTATCCAAGGCTGAAGCAGGACTCGGATATCCGGAAAGGTCTGCTGTGCGGCGGACTCGCCGTACTACTTCCCCATCTTGCGTCCATTTTCTGCTTCCGAACGGCCGTTGGAGATGTACCTGAATCATGACTCACGCCCAGCTTTTCTTTTTTTTTCAGTGCGAGGAGTTCGGAGGGCGCACCAGTGATATCGCCGCTGATTGCAATGATGGATATTTTCTACGCAAAAATCCCCGACACAGGAGCTTATTTGTTTCCTACCCCGCCGGGCTTCTTCGCACCCGACAACACCTTGCTGCGCGTTTGTAAATACACGCCTCACGTTTCCGAGTCTCCTGCCTATGGGTGCCCTAAAAGGTGAGTTGTCAATTTAATCCAGCCCGACTCATTGATGGTTGGTTTTCTGTCAGACAAAGTAATTTTCAAACATCTCCGAGTCAAAGACTCTTCCATACCTAATTGCGTCGCTCGTGTGAAGGCAATCTCTATGAACGACTTTCTTCATACGAGAGATCAGTCTGGTCTTATCTCCAACGAAGTAGGCGCTCTTGAAATAAACTTAGCCTTGAAGAGTTCCGAGACATTTCCGATATGAGCATCGGCAATCAGACCTGCAAATTTCTCATGCCATTTTCAAAAAAGCTTGTTGCACTATGATCCTTACTCGCGCAGCGCCAACGCCTAATTGAAGCTGCAGGTCCCACAATGCTGACAGTCTCCATTCCATAATGATCATGGATCTACAAGATCTGACTTTAACCGGTGTAGTTTGCAGCTGTGCATAGAATCAGAGCGCCTTATAATGCTGGCTAAATTCTTTAGAGCCCCTTTAATGGCGAAATCCCCTTCTCCCTCACAAAGCCTCACCGATTTGCAGACTTTAGCGCTGGTGCCAATTGCACGGCGCAGGGCGGCCATAGCGTGTTCAAATTGCCGCAGACGAAAGGTTCGGGTACGTTCTCGTGCCATTCATGCGAGAGCTGGAAGATGATCTGCAAATTCAGTGCCTTACATCTGAGCAGCCTCCTCAAAATCCTTGTCAACGCTGCTCACGCAGACATCTAACCTGTCGATATGTGCCTGTGGCTGAGGATTTCGAGAGACATTCGCCAGATGCGGCCTCCGTCTCCGACAGTTACCTTTCAGTACAGGAACGTTCTACACCGATGCCGACGATGGGGACACAGCAAGGGAATCCCAGTTACCCCCCTCCGTTCCTGGGAAAGGACGAGACATACATGCGTCCTTCCTCGCCTCTCTTCTCAATTCCCAACTCTACAATTCCCCATGCACCGCACAGTGCTCGGTTGCTTAATTCTTACTTGGTCGCACCTGCATGGACGAACGCTGAGGGTATTCCACCCCGCAACTATTCGGATGCCATGGGGAACCCCGTCGATTTCCCTTCACAGCGGCCATTTCCGACTGTATCTAAATCCTCTCACACAATTTCCCATTTGTATTCTAATGGATCTCCCACATTGCATCCAACTCCATTGGAACATCGTAGGGATTATACCTCGTGGCATATGGATGAAATGGGCGACCCGTTGCGATTTTATTCTCATCCGCAGGTTTGAGATGGATACACGCGAGGTAAGTGGGCCGTTGTGGGATGCTTCTTCAGCTTAATTAGCGTGGCCGTACTGGTAGCTGGATCTTAGAAACTTCACCCAGATTGTGAAGTCTCATGGACTGGCCAAGCGCATTTTAGATTGCATGATAACTTTTGCTTTGTAAATGATGGACTCAAGTTAATCTGGCACCTCGCCCTGATTCGCCGATGTCGTCTCCTGCCAATTGGCTCATTATTCAGACCGTTTCCACGGAGTATGATATTCACGGCCTATTTCTCGACAAACTCCTGCGTGTGCGCTGGGAAACGGCGGTTCCAGGTGAAGAAATAGGTGATTTATTCATACGGCCAGACGGGAACACCCGGCAGAATCTTACCCGCCACCGATGGTAACCACCGTTCGAGGCCCGCCAGGCCAGGCGCCCGTTCAAGCACAGGGTCTCTCTGCCTGCCGATGTGCACCGCTTCCAGCGTATCTTTGACTTGGGCGAGGGCGGCGTCGAGGTCCGACCACGCCTTCCCATCGGGGTCTACGTCCCAGCCGAGATTGAAGGTAACCGTTTTGAGCCCCGTCAACGGGCCCGAGTGCATGAACAGCTGCAGGGCCGACACGAGGGCAAAGATGTTCGACGTCTGGGGCGCAATCGCGATGAAGCGTAGACTGGTGTTGCCGTCCAAAATTCCTGCCTCGATCGGTTCGACTATACGAGGTGTGAACAACGTGCATACACGGTGCAGATTAGTTTATACACACTCTCTGATACTCGATATCTGATTTCTTGGATTGTGTGCGCGTTTGCCTTGAGGATCGGCACTATAGGTGACCAGAGTACGTCGAGAAATCGGAGGCGTCTGATATCGACGGCGCTGAACGTAGACAACATCGCATCGATGTCACGCCCAGAGATTCGGTAGAGCTTGAGGTACTCCAGGTGCACAAGCGCTCCACGAGGAGGGGGACCCGCCTGATGGCTGGATGCCGCATTATTGAACTTGATGTCCAATAACGTCAGCTCTTTCAAGCCGGTGGCGTGCATGAGCAGGGACTCGAGTTCTGCAGCGTCGGCAAAAGCAAAGTCGGACAGATAGAGAATCCGCAGACGGGAGGGTGATACTGACTGAAAAGCCGTTGTGAGAAGAGGTGGCCGGTTGCCGTTCCAGCCAAAGCTCGCCTGGAGGTGGTCCAGGTTGGGCAATAGATGCAGTATTCGTGTGATGCAATGCCCAAACATAGCGCTGTGAACGCGACGGAAGACAAAGCACTCGACGTATGAGCCGAGGTGCGGCGAACGAGAAAGGAGCCGGTCGAAGCGGGGTACTGCAGCTGCGACACATATTACGGAAGCAAAGAGGCGTTTTTGGCTCCGGGGGAGAAACGAGCGAGAGGCAAGAGCACAGGCTCTCAGTGCCCTTTTATTTGGCGCAGCTGGCTCCCGGTGGATACCTCGACTCCGGAACAAAGCCTTGGGCGATATCGCCACGCAGTCAATAATCGCATCGATAATCTCTTGTGGAAGCTCCATAGGCTTGACTGTACGCAGAAAGAGTTTCGGGTTAGGAATGGGTGGTGTGAAAGATGACTGCGATCCAGCTGATGAATGTTTGGCAGTGTTTGGCTTTGGCTTGGATGAAGATAAGATAAGATAACGCGCTTGTTGTTTACGGCGAATGAGCATGGCGGTGCGGACCGTGCGCTGTAGGCTACTCATATGGATGGTGGTTTCTTTGCAAAGAAATAAGCTCAGCGCTAGGAACCAGACGGACATCGAACACCACGAGCCAAAATTGATGTCGGATATTGTGCCGGAGATGCATCAGTGGCTCGGACGATTTGAAGAACCAGAGGAGGTGCCCTCTTCCGGAGTTATGACCTATCCCCGAATCCGATTTGAACAGGCTTCCTACCTATCAACGCACGATGGCACAATAGCGAACTATATTGAGCAGGTGGTGAGTCCCACCCATTTGAAGAGTATTTCGTTGGAGACAAATGCAGGAGTGCCGGTGAAAAAAAAAAAAAAAGGTTACAACGATCAACCCAGGGCCTATCCCCGAGTCGAACGGGGTCTTCCTGCCCGAGAAGCTGAAAACGTGCGCAGAGGCAACCATTGGATTCACGACCCAGTGTCAGAGCACACCCAAGCCGCGAAAAAAAATCAAATAAGCGCAGCGGAGAGATGATTGTATTCATTTCACCGTTAGGCGAAGGTGCTGGACTTGAGAACGGGCGGAAGACGGAGTGCCGGTGAGAAAGAAAAATGCTATGATGTGATACTATGGCCTATCCCCGAGCCGTACGAGGTCCTCCTGCCTGAGACCGATTGCCAGCAGAGTGGGAGCAGATATACCAGGGGCGCCGCCGTGCGCTATAGGTCTTGAATACCTACCATCCACATGAATGCAAAAAAGAAAGAGAAAATAGAAACTGCAACCGACTGTTAATGACCGATCCCCAAGTCGAACGGGGTCCTCCTGGAGAATCATTCAAAGAAAGCATGACAGGCAATCCAGGTGCGCATGTACGCTATAGGCCTTTAAATAGCGTCCATATTACGGGTGTTTTGTGAGACAAAAAATGAACGAAACTGGGTGGGCAGCGAGCGATGGTTGGATCCAGGCAAAGAGCTGTGCTGTGCCTCTTACCGAGATCAATTATTAGATATTGGATATATGTGATCCAGTGGGCGTTTTTGAAGAGCCGGGAACCCGAGATCAGCTGCGAAAAAAAAAAAGCTTACAGACCTATGGCCTATCCCCGACTCGAACGGGGTCCGCTTACTGAATTCAATTTTCTCCCAAGGCCAATTGCCGCAGGTTCGCGCCGTAAGCTATGGGCCTTGAATACCAACCATATCAAGGGTGCTTTATGGAAGTGTGACGCAATGCCGCATCTGATAATAAATTTCACAATGAGCTTCAAGAGCGAGATCTGAAGATGCTGAATTGGGCGGAAAGAATGTGAGGGGATATGTTCCCAGAACGCAAAACCAACAAGGATCGCACTGAGGGTGAGTCGTCTGAAGTAGTGTATTCGTTTTGCGCTAATGTTCCAAGCCCAACACTTCCACATTCCGCGGGAGGTTAATCACCCCGAAATCGACTGCTACACTCATATCAGTACTTGGAAAGCCCATCTCTTGAGTATATTGAAGCGGCCGCTCAGTGGTGACGACTTCGTGTTTCCTGCTATCGCTTCAACCGGTCAACTGAAATTGGCGAGGCTATGAGTCGCACAAGGTTTGAAACCTTACTGGATGAGATTGTAGAGAAGTCGAATGTTATGCTGGGCCGGAACGGCAAACTCACCACACATTGCTTTCGTCGGGGAGGAGCCCAGTATCGCTTATGTGGGCGGACTGGAAGTGGAGCTTGAAAGCGGTAATGTGGTGGGGAGGATGGTCATCGAGCCAAAATGCATGTAACTTGCCTATTTTCAACTTCACCTTCACTCTGACAACACTGTAGGTTGGGACCATCATGCGATACCTACTCGACGAGCTCATGGCATATGAGGAGGGCTTTTCAGACATTATGATGGATGACCAACCATTGCATCGTCACGAGTCCTTCAAGGGCGACGACGAAACTGCAGCCACGACAAAAGCAGACCTCCTAGAGTTTGAGGGCAAAATGCTGTTGAAGATGCAGGCATTCTTCATTACAATTGTACCAACTTTGAGCAGTAGGACTTTCTGAATTCTTTGCATTCAAAATATTGATTTGGTTCGCAGATCCAACTACCGTCGCATGCGCCATTCCGGACACGATGAATGAATTAAGCTCAACCATGACATCCGCACCTGGCGGTTCGCATTTCATGCAGAGGTGCAATGACAAGGATCGTTCACCGGTCCATCCCACATCCCGGAGACGAACTCATTAGCAGATGCTCTGCACTACTGGCAGCATGGCGCTCCGGAGAAAGACCTCGTTGTTCCCCTCAATCAATGGTCGACATTTTTCAAGTCGTCGGAATACTCTACTGAAGCCGTCAAACTCGGCAATATTCGCTTCGTTTGCGAGGAGTTTCTCATTCAGTGTGAGGGTAATGAGCAATTGTTCGAGGAGAGGTATCCCAGGCTGCAGAACAAATTTACGAAGTTGATGAAGGCGATTCGGGTTGCGTCGCATGTATTTCTGACTACAACCCGGCACGTTCCGGAATTTACCCAGTAGGACACTAGCACCAATTTTGATGACAGTCGATCAAGGGTGATGGCGAGCTTTTTAACCGGCAGGTAGTGCGGTCGGGAGTTGCCGGCGTATAGTTGTTTTGACTTGGAAAAATGTCGTGAATCGAAAATTCAAATCATCAAAAGCGGAATTCTAAAGAGACGGTTTATGCCTAATTTCTTCACTCTAATTTCATGAGGTCATTCCGAGGATTGAGGGAACTGGAAGGAAAATATTTCGGGTGCTATTACATCAGAAGGTGATCCGTCACATGCCCTCATGGATAATAATAGACATGGACGAATCGTCTTAATTTCCTTGCGTCGCCCTCAATTCTTGGGTTGTTGTCTTGAAGACAATTGGAGTGCTTAGGCAAAACAGTTTCACACAGAACTTGTCTCATCAGAATTTTGTTTCCGAGAGTTTGAATTTTTATTTCACAACAATTTTCCAAGTCAAAACAACTATCCGGCTTCGTTCTCATCAAAAAACCAAATGAGAACCATTAATATGGGCTTTTGCGAGCTTTCAGTCTTTTGAGTCACCATAATTAATTACAGTCAATGTATGTCCAATAAATCACACAATAGAGGCTGGTACTAGCCATCGGAAACCACTGGCAACCACTGGCAATCATGGTTTACTGACACAATATCAGCCACTAAAAAATTCTTGGAGGTCACGAAAGCCTCATCAAAATTTCTAGACACTGTAAGGTACACCACCAAAGATAACCACCGGGTTCTATCACGGAAATATTGGTTTTATAGGGAGAATAACCCAAGAATAACCACGAGTAACCAGTGAAAACCATTGGCATTCAATAAAATGGAATGCCGATGGAGGCTATTTTGCTGGTGATACCAACAAGGGAGCCAGTCGTTTCTCGACCCCAATGATTAGGTCACTGGTTTCGCTCCTGCTCGATGATAGGCTGAGAGAAGTGGGAAGAGGGATGTTGAAAGACGGGCTTGAATGTTTTGGGGACAAATAATTTGTGGACCTAAAGCCCTCGGGCCTGTCCTGTAAGAGGGCCAGACCCAAGCCATAATGGGAGAGCTTCAAAGCGCCGGAGGAGCGAGAGGAGCGGTGGGTGGATGGCCCATATGAAGGAGTTTGGAGACATGAAGGAGCCGGCGAATATCCATGTCGATGTACAGCTTGTAGGCATCGCTGCGCCAGCGGCCTAGCAGTTGTATTTCGTGATCTGCGCACCCCCCAGCTGCAGCTTGCGATGCTGCGCCGCGGCGGAAGCTGTGCCCAGCAAAATTCGCGGGGTTAATTCCCGCGGATAGAAGGGCAGTGCGGACGGATTTAACGAGATAATCATACCGCATTGCGTCCCCGTCAAGCCCCTCAAAGAGGGAAGCTGATCCGCTGCGAGGTTGGGCTTCAAATAATCGTTTGAGGGCTGCAACAGCGCAAGAGCGGTGACCGGGAGCTGCTGCAACCGTGATGCGGATCCCTTTGCGGAAGGGGTCCGTTTTAGAGGCGGGGAGCGTGAGAATGACTCGATCGGGGTTCTCCAATGAAGGGAGGAACTCAACGGAGTCGCGAGAGAGGCAAGTTTGCCGGTGGAACTTGCCACGCTTGAGCGTAAATTCGCCGGAGCGAAGGAATGCTGCGAAGGCAAGGCACCAGAAAGCGTAGAGTTGGTCGTGTCCTGCGACGACTCCGGGCTGCAAAGTGTCGAGCATTGCGAGGAGGACTGGGAGAGTGATTGGACTTTTCGGTGCACGGTCAAGATCCCCGTGGAAGCGTTTAATTCCCCGGAAAAGTCGCTGGACCATGAGGGAATCGCAGACGGTGAAGGGGATATCGGCGTCTGTATGCATGGATCGAACATGGCACAAGTACGCCTTGATGGTGGGCGGCTTGACCTGCCCTGCGAGGGAGCAGATCCAGGACATGACGGCTGGTTGCGAGGCTGGCAAGACGGATCCGTCAGCATTATATTGTCCGGTGAGTCGAACATGCTCAATGTATGATTTTTGCCCTGTTGAATAGGTGCGTCGTGTAGACGATGCAATTCCGTGCCAAAGGTAAAAGGCAACGGTCCGGGGGAGGGTAAGATGTCGCTCGTACCACCAATCCGGAGGACCTTCGAGGAAGGCTTTGGATGCAAATTGGGTGCAAGGGTAAACATCCGAGAATATGAAAAGCGAGAAGCAGCGTCAGCGATCCCATTTTCAGCAGATGATAACCAGACAGAAGAGAAGGAGAAATCGAGGCGGCAAGCCAGTGCAAGAAAATCACGAAGTAAATTCATGGTTGCCTTTGAATCGATTGAGAGAGTGCGCAAGGTATTATATACAGCATCATTGTCGTTGTGGGAGACAATATGCTTGCCAGCAAAATCGTTTCCCCCAACACAGAACTGCATGAAGAACTGCGAGCATCTCTTTGACCTGGATGTGGTGCTGTCGAAGACGGCGCGGGCAACGAGCAGAGAACCATTTCTGCCCAAAATAGCCCCCAATGCCCTTTGTGCCGCTGGCGTCAGTGAAAACGTGGATGGTGTCACGATTTGGGAGTAGAAGGCGAATACCATTCCATCCACGCGTGAATTTTCGCCACCAGTCAAGGTCACGACGCGCGCCGTTGGAAATACGGCGGCGTGTGTGTGAGTGTGTGAAATCTCCTTGAAGATCGAAGAGTGCGCGCATGAAGGCACGCGACATCGAGACGACTTGAGAGGCGAAAATCAGGAACCCGGTGAGTTCCTGAAGTTCTCGTAAGGAGCAGTGCGTGTGCACTGTCCAATCGTCTAGCAAGCTAGTGAGATAGCTGAGTTTGTCGGAGGGCAGCCTTGCCTCCATGGTGACAGTGTCGATATCGAGCCCGAGGAACTCGAGCTCCGTGGTGGGGCCTTCGACTTTGGTGAGCTGGAAATTAAATCCGAGCTGCGCCCCGAGTGCGAGAGACCAGTCGAGCGCTTTTTGAGCGAGTGGAAGAGGGGTGGATGGAGCGAACATCTGCAAGAAATCGTCGAGATAATGGCGAAGACGGGCAGGGAGATTGCGATCAAGGATCCAATGGAGCGCTTCAGCGAATAAATTGAAAATGTATGGTGCGGACCGTGCTCCAAAACTGAACACAATGTCGTAGTAAAACTGGCGCTCCCATTCGAAACCGAACAGATGATAATCCGCTGTACGAATAGGGATGTGGCGAAACGCAGACTCCAGGTCAAGTTTCACAAGGAGAGATCCTCGTCCAGAAGCAATGAGGTCGTCAACTGCCCTGTCGAACCTGTCATAAACGATGGAGGCCTCTCCGTCAGGGATGCCGTCGTTGACTGAGGAGCCTCGCGGCCAAGACAGGTGGTGAATACGACGAAATTTATTAGTTCGTTTGCGAGCGATAGCACCGAGAGGAGAGGTGCGGAAATTGGGGAATGGAGGAGACTCGAAAGGGCCCATGGTTCGATTGTGGTGGAGCTGAGTTGCCAAGTCTGAAGCGATCGCGTCAGGATAATCATATGCAGACTGGAGATTCTTGCTAGTTTGGCTAGCGAGTTTATCGCCTTGAAATCCGACATTGGCGCCGTGTCGAATTATGTGCAGTAAGGTACATACAAGCTCCGGATCTGGGTACTCGCGCAAATGATACTCCCAAGCAGATGCGTTCAAAACACACGGAACTGTCGGTTCCAGCGACGAGTTCAGCGGTGCTCTGTTAATACGAGGATCTGTGTTGGGGCGGGCAGGGGGGATGGGCTGAGGCTCGAAAGCGTCGGAGTGGGGAAGAGTATAGAGGGTGTCCGATACGAGGGAACCAGTGACTGTGTTCTTCTGCGTGGCGTGCGAGCGAGAACGGTGAGAAGGACGTTTCGAGCGTCTCGCTCGGCCAACCTTTCAGTTGGGATGATTGTGCGCTCCATGAGCCACGGATTGGCATGTAGAGCAAGCATGTTTACGGCCGAAAGGGCAGATCTTCGAGCATTTGCCGAGGTTGAAGTTATAGCACGAAACCTCGGCATTAGAAGCCTTTGACGAACCCATTTTTTGGACGAAGCAGCGGGCTTCCTCCGGTCATAGAGCAGTGTGCTCATGAGGTTGACGTCTGGACGTCCCCATCCAGAGTAATCCCCATGGCGCTGCATGTCGCCGCGGCGGCGTTGGAAGAACTCCATGTGGTACTCCAAAACCGCCGCAAACTCGTACTCTGCTGCGATCTTGGAGAGGTGCACATTGTAGCGCCAAAATTGGCGCGCGACCCAATGGGCCTGGCCCGTGGGTTGCGCATACATGCACAAGATGGCGAAATATTCGCTCAGAGGGACCACGATCGCATTAAGCGACTTGTAGTCCCTTGGTGCCGCGTCCGTGTAACTCAGCTGCACTCCCCCGAGAGAGAGGATCTGCCGATCCTCCTTGTTACGGTAACGTGAATCCAGCTTGGACAAGTCCCAAGCCTTGAGCTCGTGCTGGATCACCAACGCGATAACTGCCGCCTCGAGATCCGGAAATTCATCGAGAAGGGAGGAATACGCACCGGCAGCGGGGTTCTGCGTGAGAGGCGCAACATACGGGGTGGGAATAATTAGGGGCGGCGGTTGTGCGATGAGCGGGGGACCCAGAATCACAGGCGGTGTAGGAAGCGCGGCCGGTGTGAGGGCTGGCTGCAATGAGGTAGTCGGTACCAATGGAGTGGTCGGTAATGCAGCGACTGCTTGGGCAACGAGAGCGGGGAGAACAGCCATGAGATCCCTGAGGATGTCCTCCATTGTTTTAGGAGGCAACGGGGGATTCTCGTCGTCGGACATATCAGGGAATGGGAACGGAAGGATAGGGCTAACAGGATGATCTCGTTCCGGGGAGTTTTCGCGGGACGGTGGCAGTGAAATCAGAATTCCTGTGGCAGTAACAACGTTCGACGGTGTTTTTGCAAATCTTCCCTGGATGCGGAAGGGCGTGCTGGTGGAAGCCAGAATGATCCGCAGGAGACTAAAGTACTAGGACGAGGAGTTCCCAACTGCGAGGCAGCGGTGTGAGATGGCGGATGCGTTCACCACTGCGCTCGCACGGTCTATGTATGGATTGTAACAATAAGCATCGTAACAATAAGAAACTGAAACATGAGAAATAAAAAGATCAAGGGATGGATGAAACATAAGAGAAGACAATAGGTGAAACGCACACTGCTCGGCCATTGACCACGTTTAGTTCGTACCTCACTACACACCCAGTTTTTTCCGCGTGCCAAATGATAAGTGCTGATGGGAACTCGTCGTTATTTCTGGTTTCTACTGCATATAATAAATGAAACAAAAGTAAATACATGCGGTAGATATGAGGATTCTTTGCGAACTCAATTGGGACGAGTGATGGGTGATTGACACTGATCACCGGTGGTTTATCTTATCAACCGTTATCCATCACTGGTTGCTGATAGCCAGCGAAAACCACTGGTGGCCGCCGGCGAACTTGTACGTGGCGCATATAAAACTCGCAGGTAGCCCGGTTAAAAATCTCCAGTCTCTTTTTAGCTTGCGAGTTGATCAACCGTCATCAATTTCTCGCTGGCCACAAAAGATACTGGTTCGAGTCTAGTTCTGAAAGGGGACCTAGCTGGGCTATCAAAAGATATCAACCGTCGGAGTTGTCTTTCTAAGCTCCAAATCTTACGCCATGAAGTTCACCCTCGCATCTCTCCAAATCTTCATCTTCGCCGCCATTCTGCAGCTCGCTGCCGGTCGTCCCATTAGCATTACCAGGGGCAACGGTACCGCTATCGGCTACGATGGAGGCGGGTTCCCTCATTTGACTCCAATGTGTCTCGCGGTTGCTCAACACATTTATTTGCTGGTCCATAGTCGGTCGTCCTGGCAGCATTTCCAGGGGCGGCGGTACCGCTATCGGCTGGTCCATAGTCGGTAGTCCTGGCAGCATTGTCCGGGGCGACGGTACCGCTACTGGCTACTCAGGAGGTGGGTTCACTCGTTCGACTCTAATGTGTCTCGCGGTTGCTCAACACATTTATTTGCTGGTCCATAGTCGGGTCCCATCTGCCCCAAGAGGGCAGTGTTGACAACGTTCGCTCGGCCTCAGCACCCGCGAAACCAGCTTAACCGAGGTCACACACATTTAATTAACACGGGTTGGTGATTGCATATGCACTGACTGGATTTTATCCAAATAGCCCATGCTCACTCCAAAAACGCACCCTAACACTTCTGACACTGTATCCGATGATACCTATTAGTATTATGACATTTTGTGCGATCCGACAACACTTTGTCCTGCTAAGAAGATGGTCGTCGCCCCGTGCGGTTACCATACATGGCTGTGGGAATCTGCTCACCCGGAACGCCCCAAGAATAGAGGTGGTGTTGAGTCTTGCGTTGCTTCCTGAACACCGGCCATCAAGTTTTAAAATCTTTCACACTAATGAGACATCATATTTAGCCGTAATAATGGACTAGTGGAGATGTACTCCTGTATAATGCAAGACAGTGTCAGCTTTGTGCTCGCAGAGAAAAAAACCTAGACCGCCACAGTACATTCGGAGGACCGTTGACTTGAAGAATCCAAGAATCAGCTTCTGCGACAAAAAACAATCTGTATCATTGAATCGGCTACTGGGAGCTGAATATGGGTGATAAACTATTTCGCACACAACTCAGCTATTGATAGGGTTTTGAACCATATCTCAGCAACATTCCCACAACTTTGCCTTTGGATTACTTCTTTTAAATTAAAGATCACAACTGCCATTCTCTGCTGCCTGCAGCCCTTTGTTGATGTTTACATCTCGGTTGAACTTCGCTGTGGTTCAAAAATTGCAGACTTTAAAAATGCTGATGAGAACAATGATGGTTCGTTTTGCTGATTTCTATATTTGGTGATCATAACATATTTCACCCATGTGCAGCCGTGAAGGGCTCAGGCAGGTACAGTACACCTTTAATGGTAATCATGATGTGCCTGAACTGTTCTGGACATTATATTCTGAGTAGAGCAACTTAAAACATAATTTATGTCAAGTTCAGCAGCTGCCTTCAAATATTTCTCACTGATAAGAGGACTTGTTGAAAGAGATGATTTCAAAATTACAGTACCATTTACATATATTTCGATGCACCCACAGGGCTGGTAGGCCCGATATACCGCGAATGAAAGCCATGCCGGACAATTTCCATCCTGATCTGCAGATGGTGGTGGCCTGCAATCACTGCGTTCCGAGGGCCCGTCGGCACTATGTGCCTGACAAATACTGACAACTGCCGACGCGTGTCAGCACTGCCTGCCGACAGCCGTCGGCTTGATGTCGGCAAAGTTGGCCTGACAATAGGGGTGCTCAATTCTTGGCTCATCTCGCCCATCTAATTTTGCCCATCTCATATTTGTTCGAAACAAATAAAGAATTCAAACTCCGCTTTGCAGCGACTCATCCGGCAGGACAATGGCACTCGAGTCATACAGTTTAGGGCTAGAATATTAAGATGAAGACCTTTATTTATGTATTATAAACCATCATAGTCAGTTAAAGCAGGCAGGAGAAATTTGTGGTCACCGCCATGAAAGTCATAAGCCATAGCTAAAATAGAGCAAAGAACTCTTTATATACTTGGGTTTAAAAATTTAAAATAAATGTAGAGGATTTGATTATAATGACACACAATTTCCAGTCCGTTATGCGGGCAAATAAAGGTGCAAGTATATCGAAAATGGTGTGCTAATGCTGGCCAGGCTAAGCGGAGTTTGAATTCTTTATTTGTTTCGAACAAATATGAGATGAGCAAAAATTAGATGGGCGAGATGAGCCAAGAATTGAGCACCCCTAATGACTGACAACTTGCTGACAACCCGCCGAGGTTCGTCGGCAGCCGGTGCTGACCTCCGTCGGCCGAGATCGTCAATTCGCCGCTGCCCGCCTTCTGTTCAACCATGACCTGTGCAATACCATGTAGAAACATCGTATAACAGTACAAATGAAACATGGTGATACGGGATTAACGTGGGCTTCCAGATTTGGCGTTCTGTTGACACTTTTGGGCCCGGAACTTCCATCAGGATGCCTCGGGAAAGAATCTAGGCATTCAAATTGACCACCTATGAGCTTTGGGAGCCATCATTACCATATTTGAGCTGAAAGAGTCCTGATTAAGTCGAAATCGTGCCTGCGCTCGCTTAAATTATGAAATGACACACGTGTTTTGGTTTGTGGGTCCACAGGAACATCACCCCCATGCTGTCACCGATTGAATGAGGCCTCGGATTGTCTTCGACGCTCATTGGAGGCGTTGAGGGCCGCGTACTGGGGATGAAATAAATGTCCATCTATGCCAGAAGGGGTCGGCATAGTGTGGCGACGTCCGGTGCTGCCGACACACGTCGGCACTGTTCTGCTGACAACCCTGCGGAACGCAGTGAATAATACCAGGGCAAGATATCAGATGCAAGGAACAGCGGGCTATTCTAGGTGTAGAGAGCGAACATCAGGATGAAGCTACTTATATGTTTTTAGAAGCAGGAGGAAATACTTCCAAAGTCAAATAGGATGAGTGTTGGTATTTGGCAGCCGAATTGATTCAATGCGACGGCGCGAAGTAAGATAGTATCGGAAGGACGACTATTCTTGTTCAATGCAGGTCATGTGTTATGTGGTTAAATCGGCGCGCCCTTCTGCAACTTTCTACTAGTACTTGAAAGAAGGCTCGGGCAAAGACCACCTTCGTCAAATCATCTATTTGTTTCTTTATTTCTCGTCGACTCCCCGACAGTGCGCGGGTCTGCGTAGCATGTCGTCCGAAGTTATGGTGACGGCTCAAATCATACATCTGCCGTCGCTCTTAATTTAACACGTATATCAGTTCAGCAAATGTCAACTAAAAACGGTATGCATTAGTGCGTGAGGAATTTGCTCGGTGGCTCGTCTCTGCGTCTATTTTTGTACGATATTTTGGAATGATTATCCGTTCTCTTAACGAGATGTCTCGAATCATTTTGTATGTCTTTGGTAACATCCCCATACATAATATCCCCATCGTCGTTCTT
Organism: Mycena rebaudengoi; assembly: GCA_029282285.1. NCBI lineage: Eukaryota > Fungi > Basidiomycota > Agaricomycetes > Agaricales > Mycenaceae > Mycena > Mycena rebaudengoi. The sequence goes on from JARJCX010000060.1 coordinate 877,076, forward strand.
CCTCCAAAGTGCTTTGCACAACACAATTTCAACTTCCACCGTGCCGCAGTAATTATACGGCATCTCCCGATTCAGCTCGACAGAGCACCGCATCCCATCCGTACTCCTGCTCGCAGCTCAGGTGCTTTTGAGTCAAAATTTGTCACATTGGCTCGCTGCGGACTGTGCACACAGCCCGGACCCTCTCTGACTCCTGCGGATTCTCACAGCAGGCGTAGTTACTACTTCTACTCAACCTCCAGACTGTCCTCTGGATGTAAAGTCACAGCTGAATTTGGATCATCAGGATGAACAAGCAAATCCCGTGGGCAGGCGGCGCCACGGCGGCCGTAGCTCAACAGTTTTTTTTTTTTTTTTCATCTCTTGCATAAATCTCCCACTGCGCCGCAGACAAACACGTCTGTCGTGCTGTGGCCACCTCATACCTGCGTTGAGTATGAAGATGATGTAATCGATGTGCAGCTTCTTCCCGGCTCATCGCTTACTTCCGTGGTTCGTTCTAAGCCCGGTTCAAGTTCAAATTATCTCGTTCAGTTTTTCGCGGGTTCAATACCTGGTACCTGTCCTATTCAGCTACTTTTCAACACTCTGCCGTGTCCATAGTTCAAAACTCTACAACATTTGCTGCAAATGTGTTCCCATGTTGTTGTTGTCCCCACGACGTGGCTGCCTACTGCATTCTTCACGCCTGCCGACTGTGCATCGCTACTGTACGCATTGATCTCATTCTCTCCCTTGACCACCAGCTGCTGGCCATTATCTGCTTGACTGGGGACATGGTGAAACTCCTTCCCTCAGCTCTGGACCTTTCCTTACGCGGGGTACTCCATATTCCTCGAAGATCGCCACAATGTTCCGATTCGCGGCCATTGATCTGGTGGTTATGCATTCTATTATCCTATTCATCGCCCTGTTTGAACCTGACAGATAAATCTTCGCCGCCTCTCTCATTTCGCTTGAATGCCCCCCATATTGCATCGCATGCAAATACCGGTGTTTTAAAACTCAGTTTTTTTACTAGTCGTTGCTGTCACGGCGGGAACTGTTCCCTGACGTTGAAGTGAGTTTTCGCATTTTAGATCTCGTTCAGCCACTAGCATGCCTGAGACTCACGCAACTTTCATTGCAGTCCGCTCACCCAAAGGCTGACTCACAGCCGCTCAAACTGCCCTGTATTTGGCCTGCCCCACATGACTCACGCAAGTGTTCTATTTTACAATCGCCTGTAACTTCGGATATCCAGTTCAATGTCTCGGATCTCGTATGCATTTTTGAAAGTACCTGCTGAGACAGTGTTCTGTGAGACTTTTCTTTTTCTTGATCACCTGCATCGTTGTCTGTCAAGGAAGGCTGGCTACTCATTGAGATGATCCATTTATTCATACTGCCACCGCACAGAGTAGGCGATTTTCTTCTTATGTCCGACTCAAGATTGCAGTTAGCTCCGGTCTACATTCTCGTATTTCGATCCAGACTTCCGTTCCCGTCATTGAAGTCTCTTCAGCTATGAATTTCATCCTTTCCTTTGTTCTCTTTTATGCACATCGCCAATCAAATGCTATTTTTGATATATATTCCCAGTGCCGGAGCGGAACGAAGGCATATCTTGTTCATACCTCAAAAAATGCGCAGGCAGCCGTGAATAGGCTCGTTACCAGTCTGTAAGTATGGTAATCTAAATGCAAACAAGTTTACTAGGTGAATTGTGGCCATAATATTAATTACTGAAGCTGCAGCCACCAGCGTGGGAAATCCTGGCCAATTGGATTCCCCGTCATCCGCCGAGTACATTAACCGTTCTTTAAGCATTACCCTCGCGACCCTTTGCATCCCTTTGGTTTCATCCCCATTGAGAATATCCCCATCTCCACTTTTCATTTCTCTCTGATTTTTCAACACCAAAGAAGCGTGAACTGCGCGATACAGCGCCAAATGCATCCGGATTCCATGAGCACCACTCTTTCTCACCATTCCCGAACATTTCAAAGGGTGTTGAGCTGCGGACTGCTGCGGATGTACTACTTTGTGACTCATGTGACTCGGAACTGCGGAATCAGCACAAATTGGCGATGAAAGGACCCTGGCCTCGTGGATCCATAGGTTCGCAAAAGCTGTTCGACAGGCGTGTCATTCCCACTCGGCATACCGAGGCCACGTAGTGCTGTGAACACATAAAGGGGAAACATTTGGGCAACATCCAATATTCACTTTCACCCTCCCTCCTCCCCCCGTTCTAAATTCTGCTGACTGAATACCATTGCCCAATTTTTGTACCAAGCCCCTGGATCAAATGACATGCAAATACTTCAGTCGTAGCATGTCTCTGGTCCGATTCTTCCGGGTACTTTCATTTCAAACTACGACTATAATTCACCCTGATCAAAATGCTTCACTATCTGAAGTCCAATGCCAGAAATCATCTGCAGTTCAAGCCATACCGCAATTTACTTCTCCCTCGGTGAAACATATCCTGGCACCGACTTTTTTGGGTTGCATTTCCTCTCTCCTTCTAATAAATTTCAGTGGATTTTTGTTGCTGAATACAGTGGGAGTTCTGTATCCCTTAAAGCAGCTCTTCATCGTGTCTCAGGTGCAGGTTTCATGCTTGCACGGTGACTCGGTTTTTGCCATCCAATCATTTACTATCCAATTATTCCCTTATGCCAAATGTCAATCGCTTTCAAGCCGCAAACTTAGGCCACCTCTTCATGCCTACCTCAATGGATTCTGGGATATCAAATTACCTGTTTTCCAATCACACTCATCTTCTATACATGAATGGTCTCTCGGAGTTGTCAACAACCTCCGCTGGGTCTCGCAAGTCAATTACTCTCGGAAGATTTCCATGAGTTCTCGCATGCTTTTCCCCCTGGTTTTTTCTACGCATCAATATCTGAATATGTAGCTTCAGAACAAACATCTCTCCGATTTGGCTCTTCACCACATTTTTTATTTATTCCCTCACTCACTGCGTTGAAGCCGTTTGTAGTCACAGGGTGTGGCTACGGGGGTAGACAAGGGGGTAGACACGGACCTATGTGTACATGGGTGAAATCGTGTAAACACAGTATGTATACACATGGTCTACCCTATCCAAGCTGTGTCTACCTGGGAGTACCTTGGTAGACCCAGGGTAGACCCAGGTACACCAAGTTGGAGAACCATTTTTGAGCTCCCATTTACATTGGTAGGCTTGTACCGGTATTTTCCAAGTATCTGTCCAATAATTCTCATCCTAAATTCTGACGTGGGCCATGATTGTCGAAGTTATGACATGTTTGGTTCCCTGATGCGGCGCGCTAGCCGCACGTGGCGCCATTTCAGACACGCTCTGCAGAGTCTGCCTACAGAGTGTAATCGACATCTGCACATAGATAGATGTCAAATTGTTATATTGTATTCATATATGGTGTGTCGACATGGGTCTACATGGGTCTACATGGAGTAGCCCAATGTAGTCACACCTGTGACAGCATGTGACTACCATGTGTAGACCAGGCTAGACAAACGTAGACAAACATATATGTCGATCCCCCTCGTCTACGGGGGTAGACAAGGGGTAGACCAAGGTAGACCAAGGTAGGCGAACGTAGCCTACCCTCTGACTACAAACGGCCTCAATGCAGTGACTCTCTCCTAGTCCGTGTTCACGTTGAATTATCCATTTCAACCAATAGTATTACCCAACTACTTTCCCAGTGGCCGGAGCGAAGCGGAGGCACATCATGTACAAGTTTAGTAGCATAGTCATTAGGTGATTGACTATTGATGGCACGAAGGCCTATTGATGGCGTGAATGCCTATTGCCCCTTTAGGCAAAGTGCCTCACTTATTGTCAGTTACTCAATAGAAACAGTAGAATTCACATCAGTTTTCTGCTTAAATAATGTCCCTTAACCCTCACTCTAACCAACCCAAACCCAAACCCTAACCGAACCCTAACTCTAACCCGCAGTTAGCAGTAACCATATGAAGTTTCGAACTTCATATAGATTCTTCCTTTGATGTGTACATCCCCAGCAGGCGGTAGGCAGTCACTTCGCGAACAATTGGTTTCCTGGCCTCTTCGGGTTTTCGTCATGCCGTGCTCGATACAGACCTCTTTCCAGCGGCGTAGCGAAGACCTCTGACCGACTGTACGCATCTTGTCGCAGCTTTTTCTTCGCTGCGGACCTCTCCGTCTCGAGATGATATAGTCTGTTATTTTCGTTCATTCTTGGCCATTAACTTGGAACCGGCAGAGTAGGCCAAATTCCTCTCGTCGCTTACTCCGGTTACGAACTGATCAGTCGCAATTCTTGCACCTTAAAATTCTTCCAGGATTATTGGATTTCGCGACCGCACTTAAGCAAGTCAGAGCCTCACTCTTCATCTACCAGTGTGTGCGACTAATCCTCGCACTCTACAACCACTGAGATGAGAATTCAGATACTTTGAGCTCGCAATATTGATCATCTCGAACGGTTGCTGAGCAATTCCGGCCTCACGGTCATGAATAATATCAATGCCCGCCCCGTCTCCTTCTCATCTACGCTACCGCTGTTCAAGTAGGCCCAAGTCAAAACTCAGTTCACTCCAACCATAAGGAACAACTCACGACAGCAGAGGGTACTGCAGGACTGCGCATCGGGCGCGAAGCAGCGGCAGCCATTGCTCACTGGGTTTATGAGAGATGCTGCGCCTGCGCCGCATGGGGCGGTTCCCGAGTCTGAGAAGCAACACGTCTCGGGGAGTCCAACGGGGGTGGCATTGGTTGAAGCGATAAAAAGGCCTGTGAGACAGGCGAGGATGGCGATGTCGAGGTGGAAGCGCATGGCGCAGGCGCTGCAAAGTAAGTTTGACCTCTTGGCATGGGGGTGGTTGGGTTTTATAGCTGTGCAATAGGCGCCGAAGATCTCTATGCGCCCCAACACAATTCATTCGCTTCCCCGCGCGCGTTGGGCACACGATACCAATCTCCACAGTGGTTGCTCTTGTTACCCACAATCTGCAAGTCGTCTGATCCGTAACACGGTGAGTGAAAGCGCAAACTGAACTTGCCACGTAACGGCCCGTCGACCGGACAAGCCCTCAGCCAACATCAACTGGCTTAGGTCGGCATTGAAGATGATGCCCGAACAGCATTGTCTTCACAACTGAGTTCGTTCCTCTGGTCAAGTACTTGATGAAGAATGGATCTTACAGATTCTTACTTCGAATTTGGCGCCAGACTTGGCAGGGACTGAATACGCCACGCCCACATTGAATTCGAAGCGGTGAACTGAATTAGCGGCCAGCTGCAAGGGGCTGTAATGGCATGGGTCAATCGCCTGATTACCATTTAAACCCCATCAGGATAGAATATCCGTTCTTTTAACGAGATGTCTCGAATCAGTTTGCATGTATTTTACCCACATCCCATTCAGTCGTATCCCCATTCCGGTGCCTCCTCGGTAGTTCTGCAACCGAATTTTAGCTCCCACCATCCCGCAGCAGCAATACAGTATTTCCCCATTCTCCACAACGGAGCTTCACATCCACTCCATGTTCCTGTTATGCTGTAGCTTGGTGGCTGATCATGGGAAACTCAAAGAGCTCATGTGTTCAACTCACTACCCAAGACCAACTGTGCCGCAGTGCAAGTCTGAGGCGTTGACTGTGCCATAGGGCTGTTCGCTGCGCCCGTCGCGACGGTTCTACGGGTCCCGTGCGACGGGTAGACGTCCCGTCCCGTCGGGCTTTTTCACTTTTTTTAACGGCGCGGCGACGGGACGGTGAGCTGAGCCAACGGCCGGCGGAACACGGCCGTCGACGGTCAACGGAGTTCAACGGATTGGGTTATAAATTGCGTGAAAGCCCGAGCCGGGAGCCGCGAGCGAGCTCGTCCTAGTGCAGAAGGAGGCATATCGATCAATATTTATTTTTCAGCGCGCTCAGAATGCGTCAAACACCAAAGGCTACCCTAACCGCATCTCTCATTGCCCGCTGAGCATCCAGGGGGGGTCCACAATCACAATAAAAGATCGCATATCAATATCTCTCCATAGGGCGAGTTTAAAGCCGGACACGATTTGAACCCTGACCACAGTGAAGCAGCGCATTCGACTTTCTCGCAATGCGATAAAAGAGCTCATACTCATTTCATTCTGTCATTGTTCGAGTTTTTTGTACACTGTGCTTTAATCAATCAACATTAGCCTCTCCTAGACAGACACTAACAGATGGAGCTTGTACCCAAGGGGGCACCGGCATTCGAAAAAAAGACCTCAGGCCGATTATTTTTTTTCGCACCTTGTCTCTAGACTAACTAACTTAGTATACTCTAGGTCTCCCTAGTTGTGTTCAAGGATGCTTTTAACTCCAATGACACAGGAACCGAATTGTGAAATATATGGCATACAGTAGTCTAGTAAGTGTGTCCAGGTCATACTGAGAGGTACCAGGGGATTCCCGGAGGGCCTTATGAATTATCAAACCAGTTAAATAGTTATGAATCTTGGCCATTTACCAAGCTTGCCATGTGACATCGTGAGAATTTTCCATCAAGTTTTGTTAGCGCAATGGTACGGCTAAAGTCCTGAGATAGGCCCAGACTCTCATGACAGGGTTCCCATATTGGGATTTCATGAGAGTCTGGATCGAGACTACGCCAGAGTACCCTGCAGTGTGAATATAGAGTTCACATTCACACAATGGCATTCATGTTTACTATATCCCGCTGGGAAGTGGGCCACTTAAGAACAATCAGTGAATATTGACATGCGCACATCTTAAAAATGGAGTTTTGTGGGCTTGGGATCGAATATAGGTCAGTTATAGACCTGTAAAACATATTTGGCCGATTTGTGGTGCGGTGATATGGGCCTCAGAAATTTATTTTCGGCGGCACTCCAAAAGGGGTAAATTTCAGGAAGTGGACCAGGCGACCAAATGGTGTATTTCTGGATTGATAACTGCAATGAAACTGCTTGGATATGTCATGGCGGAACTAATACACTGTCTAAAATCTTCAAATGGCTGGTAGCATTGATTGTGTTGGTAGCAATATTTACTTCTCCGAGGTGCATGTTGACAAAAATCACGCTGATTGATGAATTGCGACTGGTACTACCCCAGGGGTGCATTTAGAGGGCCTAAATATGCATTGGGTAGTTTTATATAATATATATCAACATTTTTGCAGCGTAATATCCACGCCTAGAGGAAGATGGGATCCACAAAAAATCTGCAGATTCCAATAGGGGTGCTCAATTGCTATCTCGTGGGCCCGTCCCGTGGATTTATTTGTTCGAAACAAATAGAATTCAAACTCCGCCAGACCCGAACACCCATTTTTCGTTCTGTACAGAGATATATTCTGGTCCAAAAATCATAATCGCCGTCAAACGACTCTATAGTGATATGTGAATAAGTATAGACGGTAGGAAAAATTATATAAGGTGTCAATACCAACGGTTTTACTCCAAATCACACAAGTGCTAACTCTGCACATAGCTTGTCACAAAATTGAACCAAATGTATACGCGACATGATGTCGATTTATGGGATCGAATGCAACCCATTCCGAGGGCAATATGGGGCAAAACGAGGGGAAATATTTGCGTTCACCTGGCGGAGTTTGAATTCTATTTGTTTCGAACAAATAAATCCACGGGACGGGCCCACGAGATAGCAATTGAGCACCCCTAATGTCAGCTGATATCTGGTTTGCAGCAATCATGCTGGTCCAGCACTGAATCGGCCGAAAGAAATATTGGTAAATGCTCAGAGTCCATGGAATATGTCTCCTTAATCTTTGTGTACCAGAATAGAGATGTATCATTCAGGCCCTGAATGATACATCTCTAAGCTGGTAGGTACACAAAGATTAAGCAGGGTCTACCCGCTGCAGAGCGGCCAATGTGAAGCACGCTGATCCTCCAAGCCTACTTTATGGGAGGGAAAAGCAGGTTACAATGATTGGTGTGTTACGGAAGTTAGCACCTTAAAATAACTACAGCTTAAGGGGAACATAATGAGCCCCAGAAGTCCTAAATCGGTGAAGAACTCGCAGAGAACGAGACGATGGAAGTTGACGCCATTAAGCGGTGGGTTCCCACGACAATATCTGGCTGTCAAACATGCACACCGCCAAATGCAAGATTTCAGGAACCCTGTAAATGTAACCTAATTTTGTAATTTCAGAAACAACATAAAGTATGGCCAAAAATGTACCTTAAATAATTTTTTTCAGGATGTCTGAAATTGAAGCAGAATACATGACATTAAGTTACAACTTCAGGAGGTCTGAATCTTTGAATTTAAGTAACAGTTTCTCAATGACTGAATTTGCACCTTAAATTATAATTTCAGCTGCAGATTCCGCACAGGCGAAATTAATAATTTAAGAGTGCCTGAAAACAATAATTTCAGGTGGCATTCCAGTCTGCCTGAAAAATAAGATAAATGCACAATTTCAGCTGGTGAAGGCTGAAACTGTGCCCGAATCTTATTGTTCAGCTGAAATCATGCCTTAATCTTATTGTTTCAGGAGGACTTAATTGCCTACTGAAACTATTGTTTTTGGGCACCCTTAAATTATTAATTTCACCTGTGCTGAATCTGCAACTGAAATTTATAATTTAAGGTGCTATTCAGCCTTGCAAAAATTGTTGCTGAAACTCAGGGCCTCAGGCCTCTTGAAGTTGTAACTTAATATAAGATATTCAGTTTCAACTTCAGGTGTCCTGAAAATCAGAGTTTAAGGTGCAACTTAAGGCGTACTGAATTTGGTTTCTGAAATTCATAATTTAAGTTACATTATCAACCCACCTGAAAACTTGCATCTGGCAGTGTGATGCCATAACTTGCGGGCCGAACATCATCCCGCCATCAATCTTGGTACAAACAGAGGTTCAAGGTTGTATTCCATCCCCCAATCACAAAGTGTACCAGAAAGTAAATGGCTGGTTTGATATTGCCCAATGGCCCACTACCTAGGGGTGGCCCACTTCCCAGCGGGTTATAGTAAAGGGATAATAATGGTTTACTGTTGGATTAAGGCTTGTGAACCAAAAAATCTCATAGCTTCAGGTTATGCTCTTCAGATTGAAGTGGTCTCATTTTTCCCTGGGCTATTAGACGCTGAATTGCTGCGTTTCGAGACGACGCGGATGGCGGATGTCGGGCCGGCACACGTGCACATTTCAAACTCCGCTCGTGGCCCATTGGCACCAACTGTTGCTCTAACTAAACCCACCCTCCAAAGGCGTCGTCCCAGGTAAGCTTCTTCCTCAGATTCCTCTGTATATCATCTTGAACATCCATAGCTAAAGATGTTCCCGCCAGAGCTCGTTTGCGCTGTGATCGACCAAATTAGCCCCGGCGCAAGTATGGACGTCGACAGCAACGTAACATTGAGGTCCTGTTCCCTCGTATCCCGGCCATTCGCGGAAGCCAGCCAAAGGCGTCTGTTCTGCCAGCTCCATATCGGCGCCTTCGATGAACCAGACTCAGGTCGGGCTCCCGACACCAGTCGACGACTCGCACATGTGCTGATTTCCCGGCCTCATCTTGCGTCCTACGTGAAGGTCCTTGGCCTTAGCGGAAAATCCTTTGACTACACCGCACTCACTCTCATCATTTCCTCACTACAAAACCTGCGACACTTCACGTTGGTCGGCACGCCGTTACTCGACCTCTACAGTCGCACGACTCCACTGATCTGGCAGGCGTTGTCCGGCCCTCTATCGGTGTTGTGCCAGCTTCCGGCCCTCCGCCATATCAGTATGCGGGGACGTGTCCTTTGATCATTGGTACGACTTGGAGTCATTCCTTAGCAAGTGTACCCAATTACGACATGTAAAACTGTGGGACCTCGATTTCGGGTGGCGTACTCGCCCGCCGCATGTGGAAATCGCAACCACTCCAGTGGTCCTAGAATCGCTCGATGTTCGGGATGCGCCCCCGCCGCTATCCTGTCGGGGTAGTCCACTCAATATCTCCTGCCTTCGCTCCCTGTCCTTGACGTATGTATCTTTCCCCTCAATGAAAAGCCTCATCCAGGCGAATTCGTTATCGCTTCGACACCTCTCCATCAACATCGGCTATGGTACCGGTGTGTGTCAGTTTCCTTACATCTGTTAGGAGCGATAGTGACTTTCTCAATCAGAGCTTCCGAGGACGCAGAAATAGTGGCATGTGCGGAGCACCTCACATCCATACACTTCACCATCTTCTCCCACTCCCTCGCCGGGATAATCCCATGGCTACAGGGAAGGCATCTGCAGACCATTAACCTGCGGCTGAACGATGTGCCTGCACGTAGCCACGAGGGAATGTGGCGGAGCCTCGACGACGCCCTCAAACTTTTGCCAGTCATCGCGGTGAATGTTGAACTACCGAAGGAAGTTATGAACTCAGAGGATACGCTCAGGGTGGGCGGCTTTGGTTTTTGGCTGCCCAACTCAGAGGATAGGCTTAAGGTCGACGAGCTTCCTCATTGGCCTGCCCACCTTGAACAGCAGGGGCATTCTGCATGTGTTGATTCATAGCCGGCGTGCTTACGAGGACTTACCCGACGCTATGTATTGAGCATACAAGCCAGTCCTTCCGGTTCGTTGTAGCTCTATCAAAATTTCCCAATCATCTATGTTGTGCTTTGGGTACTCAATTCTGTGATGGATTGTTTCTCGGACGTGTTTCATCTCGGCGACTTTAATGACCCAAAATCTAATCATGCCTCAGGCATTAATCGACCTTATTTTGCGTCTTCCATCAGGGTCCTCGGCGTCAGGGGAAAATCCTTTGACCACACCTCACTCACTCTATAGTTTCCTCTCTGCAAAACCTGCGGTACTTCACTTTGAGCGGTGCATTGTTATTTAGTGGGCTGAACGGGGGCGTTCAGCATGTGAGCGGATTACATACATACATAGAGGAGTTCCGCAACGAGCCGGTATCATATATGTATGAAAATCACTTGCCCGGTTCTATCCGAGTCGGCCAGTGTCGCCCATAATAAATTCCAATCTTAATACCTGATCCCGCCCGCCCATTCTGTCCTTTTAAATCGTATATATGAACTCAGTGTCAATAGAGGTGCCCAGACTTCCCTGGACAGTGTATGCCAGCTGGCCAGGTAGGCGATGAGAACTTGTTCATGTCCGGTATGCAGTTTAACCTGAATTTTCAGGCCAGACCGCGTATATGGCGGAAAGAGTTTTCTAACGCCAAGGCCGTGTCACATGTGTTGTCTTTGCGCTTCTTGCCTGCAATTGCCCGGTTTGATGAACCTATTTTTTTTTCTCAACCAGGCACCTGGGGAAACGCCGCAATTTCTTAACGACTATAGGCTATCCATGTGGAGCGAATGAACTTCTGTGCTAGCCGCGTTTACGGGTAGGCTGCTGAGCCCGGGAGATAAATGTATGAAAGGATTGAGAAGTGTTTATTGTACAGTGCCTTCTGGTAATACAGAAGGAACAAACCCAAGACAAATAATCAATTACCACGTCGCACCATGGCCCATACTTCGTCCAACGTCCGCTTCATCTAAGGCCTTCAATGCGGATACCAGCTCATCCCTCTCGTTCAGCGTGGGGGATCTCCGCATCGCGCTTGTCTGCATTATACGGCCGACGTTCTCAATCCGGATCGTCAGGGAATAAAGCAACAGTAGAAGGTCTGCCTCGGTAATGTCGGTGGTAGGAGGGTAAAAAGACACTCGGATCGCCATAACAGAACCACAGGTGGGTCAGAGGCCTCTGCAGTGGGAGTTGGCCGGAATACGCGCTTAGAAGTTGTAATTTCGAGTCGGTGGCAGAACATAGCAACATCCCGAACTTGAGCGATGTTGAACGGAAATCTGGAGGTGCTCTTTGAATCGGTAGAATCGTCGATGCTCTTTCGTTCAATAAGTGTAGCGGGAAAAAGAATGGGAAAAAGAGAGGACCTCGTAACCTCGAGACCCTTGAGTCTAACTTCGCGGACAGGAATAATGACGGCTCCAAACGTCTAATCCCATCACCTGCCTCCTGTGGTTGAGAATCCGCGGAGTATTCGGTATTCTCGAATATCTTTGCGGCGAGCTCGTTCATGACGTCCAGAACTGCAAAGATGTGTCCCGCCAGATGCGTGAAGAGCGCGTTACGATCAGGCCAAAGTAATCCATCATCCGTTTGGAAACCGTCCTTATATCCCGAAGGTACAGCATCAGGGAGGCTTGCATCGTCACGTCAGATGCAATTTATCAATTAGACTTTATGTTGAGAGGGTTACATGGTGAGTAACAGACACTTGTGAGTAAATGGTCACCAGAGGGAACCAGAGCTGTGTCTTGGGTTATGACTGGTGCGGCGTGGAACGAGCATGAAGAGCGAATGACGGAGGAAGCACAAACAAGTGTGCCAAGATGTGACAAGAACCCAATCCGGCAGGATCACCGGAGTATTGGCCTACACCGTTTTATTTGAGCAACAATGTGGTTATTAAAATCTGTACAGGGGTCCCTACCCCCTCTACAAATTTCTATAGATTCACATTAAAATCCATCCATTTTGAGGTGATGGCTTTTTCGGGGTCCTGACAGCTGTCTCGGCAACACAGCCGGAAAAGCTCAGATATTCCCCAGACTTTTTAAACCACCGTGGAAAGTCACCCACTCAGTGGTGTAATTGAAACGCTCCAGCTTGCAAATCGATTGCTCCTTTTGATATTTAGAGTAGGCTGGCGATCCCCGTTCGACTCGGGGCTGGGTCACTCTTTTCTTTTTGACTTCCCTTTGTTTAATTCTTCATGTCGATTTTCGTGAGGTTGACGCTCCGTGTAACCCTCGCTGAATATACACAAGTGCCATGACGTCTGAACATGCATACCGACATGAAAATAGATGAATACTTCGGCTGGAATTCATTCGTCTCCGGGACTCCTCTATTGTCGGAGTTTTTTCTTCTTGTTTCTGCTCACGCTACATGATAAAGAGATAAACTCATTATGTGAAGGGCTCAGTGGTGTAGCGGAAACACTCCAGCCTGTATTGGTTCGTTTCCAATCAAAGGTAACTGGCGATCCCCGTTCGACTCGGGGCTGGCTTGGTTTCTTTTTTGACTTCCCTTCTTCAGTTTCCGATTTCGTGAGCAGTCGATTATATATGTGCAGGGGCATGGCCAGCGCTCCGGCGTTGTATAGGGCTCCTCACTGACTGTAGGTGTGTACGATACCAGCTGAATATGTATGTATACCTACCGATGGAAAAATGAATAAATACTTCAGCCGGAATCAATTTAGTGCGCCTCCAAACTATCCCCAGCATTCGATGTTGAGACGAGTCCAGAAGAACTCGGTGGTGTAGTGGTAATACTCCAGCTTGCATTGTGCTTCCATCCGATCATTAGGCTGGTGATCCCCGTTTGAGTCGGAGCTGGGTCGTTTTTTTGTTCTTGACTCCCTATTTCAATTTCAATTTCGTGAGCAGTTGATTATATATGTGCAGTGGGGTATGGCCAATGCTCCGGTGTTGTATGGGCTCCTCGATGAATGTAGGTGTGTACGATGCCGGCTGAATAGTATGTATATTGACGGCCAAAAAAAAATCAACTGGGATTCGTCTATTGCCGCTTTGATTTTTATGTATACGGGCGTGTAGTTCTTTCCGGCTCAAAACTATCCCTACTATTCGATGTTGAAACAACCCAGAAGGACTCAGTGGTGTAGTGGAGACACTCCAGCTTGTATTGGGTCGTTAGCAATCAAGGGTAGCTGGCGATCCCCGTTCGACTCGGGCTGGGTCATTTTTTCTTTCTGGACTTCCTTCCCTATTTCAATTTCAATTTCGTGAGCAGGTGATTTGTTGACGCAGTGGTGAAATGCCAACGCTCAGACGTTGTATGGGGCTTCTCGCTGAATGTAGATGTGTACGATGCCAGCTGAATATGTATGCATACCGACGGAAAAATCATGGTGAATAAATACTTCCAGCCGGAATCAATTCATCTCCGGGGATCGGTGCGCCTCAAAAGTATCCTCACCAGTCGATGTTGAGATGGACACTGGAGGACTCGGTGGTGTGGTGCTAACACTCCAGTTCGCA